>JAQGAV010000299.1:0-37311 GCA_034691345.1 Phasmarhabditis papillosa
CGGAAACGGCCGGTTCGGTTTCGACCGGTTCGGAAATGGACAGTTCGGAAATGGCAGTTCGGAAACGGCAGTTCGGAATCGCGCAGTTCGGAAACGTGGTTGTCCCGGTTTTGAAACGGACTATAATTGCAAAATTGTTTCAGCTTTATTCTTTTCGCTTTAGTAGCGTTTTCGGTTTATGTTTAAGAAACTCTTTCCGGATATTTTTACTAGTATACACTTTTTACTCTACTTTTCTATACTGCCGTACATTTATTATACTAGGTACTTTACTATGGAGTTTCCGCTTCCCAAAAATTTCCTGAAAGTAACCCAAACATCTTGAAATACTTATAAAGTTACAAAATTATTCACTTTATTACTTATAATTATCCGGTCCTCATGTCGCCTACATCCTTTAATCCCGTTGTTCCTCTAATGTTCTCTGCAGTTGCCCCTTCTGACCTTTTGTTAAAGGTCTGTCTGCTCTTCTAGACCTTTAATAAAGGACTGCTCTAGCCCTTTAGACCCCCTACTATGTTTATATTGCCCGTCTTGCTGCCCGACTAACACAGGTCATTTTGGCCGTTTTTGCTCGCATTTGGGGCGGAGTCGTGGAGTATCACAGCTAGTGGAGCCACTCCGAACACTAGTGAGAGAGTTCCCTTTTTAATGTTTATATTATTATTAATATATTTACTTTGTAATTACGTTAAATAGTTGAAAAAACTTTGGAACACTGCTTTAAATTTGTTAAACTAGGTTGGCGATCTAATCTGTGATTTATTGAACTATTATAGATGTTTTTAATCGTTTTACTGTTTGTTTTTGTATATAGTCTATTACAAGAACTAGGTTTCCAGCGAAGCATACTTTAGAGAGGCGTTGTTATATTAAAATGAATGTACTTTGAAGAAACTATTTCTAAACCACCTATTTTCAATTTTATATAAGTTATATCTCTATTAACACTCTCTTCTCCTCAGAATACTGCGATGGAATCGTAGCTCTTGATACATAGTACCTATTGTAACTCTTTGTTTAGAATCGTTTACGACTTCTGACTATAGTCTGTAACAAGAAAAAGGCTGCAAGGTGCGGTGTTATAAAGGCTTTCAAAAATTGCTCAATTTTCACCGAAAGTAGATGTATGATTAGAAGGGCAATGTTTTGCTTGTTACTAGAAAACTATCAGGGCATCTTTTTGTGATGGTTTGATTTCATAAAACCCAAATACGTAATTGCGAAAGCCTTCGTTTAACCCCGCACCATGCAGCCTTTTTCTTGTTACAGACTATAATAAACCAAAGTGTATTAAACAGAATCGTAATAACTGTATGACTTTCACTTTTACAGTACATTCCATAGCTCTGGCATGACTCCATGTCAGCAACAGTGTTAAAAATGTAGTTTCTTTCTATGATATTCGTTTTTGTCACTCCGTTATTACTCTTTCTGCTATTGCTAAAAGCTTTCACTCAAATACTCCACCTTCAAAAGTTGTAGCTTAAAAGCAGTGCATCTTCGTTTAGTGTAAAGTTTAGTAGTCATTTGTTGGCTCTTGGATTAGGCGGTCTTTTTCTACACCGCATTAATCTCGTGCCACCGCCTGCCAATTAATCAATCACACCAGTTACTCCAGTAACTTCCTAGTCTATGGAGGAGATTGATAAATAGGCCTGGATCATTCTGCCTTTCCAAAATTACGGCTTTTTTGAGTTTTGAATCCAGGTTTTCTACTGGAGGTGTTTTCGTTTCTTTAAATTACCTATCTAAATCATTTTATAGGCGGTGTCAAGAGCTAGGTTTCGAGCGCATAATTCTGGAGAGAGGCGGTGTTTGACTAAAAGGAATGCCTTTTTGAAGGCAAAGCTCCAAATCAACCGAATTACTATTCATTGTTATATAACACCGCTACCCCCTAAGATACTGCATTTACCATACACCATTACCAGAGCTGCGTATTTTAAAGGCCGGCCTGCGCTAGGCCAGGCTAGGCCCACATTTTGAGGAGGGAGCTAGCCCGGGCCAGGCCAGACCGGCCTGTTTCTGCCTGTGATGTCAAATTGTTTACTAACACCTTCATCAAACACTATAAAACATTTATAATTCTCAATTTTGACATGATGGTTGAACCCCAAGGGACCCAAGGAGGCCTAATTTTTAAAAGTCGCAGGCCGGCCTATACGCAGCCGTTACCATTACACGGTTAGATCACAGGTTACCAGCATCATATAGTACAATTACATACGTTTTAGCGTTTCACACGATCTTTAGCATTCTTTTATATTGCTATTTTGTTTATTATGCTATTAAATATTTATATTTTTTCACTTTCTGGTTATTTATTATATTTTCAATACCTTTTTATTGGATAATGTTATGTATATATAACGTGTGCATTGATTTTCCACGTATAAGTCGCTGACTGCATATTCTGGCTTGATAAAGGCCATCTCGCTAAATAACGGCCATTCACTCGCTAAGCTCGCTAGTGGCAAGCAAGTAGCACTTTTGGTCTGACCCATTTTTGATGCTGGGGTATTTGTATTTCGAATATGCCACGTTGTACTGGGAATACCTATACAAAAACGGACTATAGTGACTGTTAGAAGTGATAGGTATGTAGCTGTGTATCATAGGAGGTAGGAAGCCTTTATTTAGGGAGTACCATTACTAAATAACACCGCTACTCTCAAGCTACCGCGCTAATATATAGCTCTTGCCACAGACTATACACATAAACATTGTTGTTGTTGGGTTTCTTTGTTGCGTTCACACACGCTATTGTTTTACCTTTTGTTTTCCCTGTCTCCATTTCTAAATAACAACCCCGCTTCTCGTAATATTTGCCACCGCTCCGCTTCATTTAATTTACTAGTAGCATGCTACCCATAACTCGTTTATTATTTGCGGTTGCAGGCATAAGCCCGCACTCTTTTCATGATTTCTATCGCTTGAAGACGAAAAAATACTAATCCAATGCATATTTTTAGTAATTTTTGTTATTGAATTAAATGTAAGAGCTTATTTTAAAGTAAAAATGAGATTTTAATATTTGATGATACCTGGAAATACTATAATACGAACATATATAGAGAACAGTGAAAAAAGCAACTATTTGAAAGGCGATTGCATAATTTTCGGTTTACAATAGTTCTGATTTCGCAAGTTCGATGTCATGGAAGTCCCTATGATAGTTTACACCAGGGCTAGGAAAAGGCCGGTTCGGCCACTTAGTGAAGTTTTGGCCCTGGCCCGGTACTGCCCTTAAAATTCACAGCCCTAGTTCACACCGAAGCTAGACTTGTAGATATGTTATCATGTTTAATTACTTTGTCTCGGTAAACAATAAAACTTTTCATTTCTATATCTATATTTCTATAGTCAGCGCCAAGAGTAATAATGGAGTGTAAAGAAATCAAAGTTAGTCTGAGCCATTTTTGCGAGCACTGCGCCAGCATCTGGCGGCTACTCTCCATGCAATACTGTACTTTGCTAGTACGCGGGTGCAATTTGCCCGCAGGTGCGGTGTTAACAATCCTAAAAATACGCAAGTGACACCCCACGATTACTCTCGGCGCTGACTATAGACCTATAACGCGGAATAATAGCAGGCTACTGTTACTTCTGTAGATCAGCCTCTTTTATGAAATCCTTTCTTTTTATACCACGCTCCAGGCGTATTTATTGAAATAAACTATATATATATATATAATATAAAAAAATGATATTTCCCATTGGCTGCATTGAAATTAGTGTAAGTGTAATGCTGCTCTGATCGGAAAAAGATAACGCGCTCCATTCGAAATCTTCTTTTTCAATTCTCCCACCATGAGACTTGGCACTCATTTTATTAGCTCTTTGATCAACAACATTTCGATTCGCTTCTCAAATATCTCAAAATACTCGGCTTTTAGATAATTTTTGTCAAAAAATTTGGGTTCACAGTGCGGTTCCTGTCCAGCTTACTCAAAGTTACCGTCACACAAGCCGTTCAGTAAAATGATACGGACCCGTAAAAAGCCTCGAGAATAAATTATGTCATAACAAGCTAGAAAAATGGGTCTTACATGCTACTCTTGGTTACCTTTCCATCCTATCTTTATAATGGATACTGTAGCATTGTGATTAGAGCAGGTTTTCTCGGCAAGAGAGAAGTGGCACGTGGCTCCCTATCTCAAAGGTCACTGGCCCGTCCGTACTAAAAATTTTGCGGTTCGGTAAAACTCCACCCCTTCTAAATGAACTAGGGTTTTGTCGGGTTAGCCCGTACCGGCCCGTCTTTATAGCAAACAATCCTCTAATCGCTATACCTTTAAACTATGACCATTTGGTCGAATTGATGGCATCGCGGCGTTTCTAATGCCACCGTTCGCACCTGTTCCAAATCATGCCATTTGTATTTAACAAATATATTTATATATTGTAAAGTATATTAGTTTTATTCAAATAGTTATGTAAACACTGTTTTATATCGACATTTTTTAAGCCATTTTTGCAAAATTAGACCATTAACAACCTTATTAAAAATTTGCAACACCGCGCATCGAGTTAGGTCGGCGCGATGTGGTCTCGGTTTTTGTAGCAGACTATATATGATACCTCTTTCTTTTTTGTAATAACCTTATTTTGAATCTCGTTTCTTGTTCCTTCATTGTTGATATAAAGTTCACCGCGGGTTATTTTAGGTCACCGCTGTGTCGAATGTCACCCGCTGCTACCATTGTTTGATCTAAAGTTTATTGCGTATATTCGAAAGGTACGCAGTTCTAAAGTCTAACCAATGAAAATACCAAAAGAACATTTCCGACTTTGCGAAAAAGAAGGGGATTAAAAGTACAGTGAGCAGCTAAACCAGTGCACCTGGGTGGTGCTCTAAAAATCAGCCCGCTCGACGGTCGGTCTTTCCTTGGTAAATCCTGGCTTTCTGAAACATACGGCATGCCCAAACAACCAGATATAAAGATGAAAAATGTAGTACTGAGCGAGTTCGTTCAGGATAGTCATTTCTCACCCTAGGGAACGAACTATATACCTGGTTTGCTAGTCCTATTTAAGCTTCCCTGAACCAGCGAGATCTTTCTTTTGGTTGGTCCAGTACTTATTAAATTGTCGTTAGAGCATGTTAGCGTGATTTAATTGCGTGTCATCCTATTAATTAATCCTAAGATCTTGCAAACGGGGATAGTTGATTATTGCACTATACTATGTAGTTTAGAAGGAAAACAAAGTATGTCTCAAGGACTAGGTTTCTAGCGCGGTATTATTGAGATGAGCGGTGTTAGATTGAAATTAATGAACTTTTGAAAAAATCTAATACACCGATTTTCCGTTCATGTTTATATAACACCGCTGCTCCGCAGTATACCCCGCTAGCAACTTAGCTCTTACAAAAAGTAAGAAAACAAGATCATTGACAAAATGTGCTCCAATCACAACAATGTGCTCTATTTTAGATCAACCATGGATCCGGATATGGAGTTCAACGCGCTTACAGCTCTGTATCAGAGTGTAGTTCACGATATGAAGGTGAGTTGGAGCGAGCAATTTGGGTTGGGGCGCATAAGCCACAACTTTTACTTTTCTCTTTTTATTGATTTGATTCCTAAACTCTTTAATATCATAAATATCAACTTTATTAAACGTATACCTACCTAAATTGTGACATTATTCTAGCAGAGAAGGTTTTTGAGTTGGGTGAATTTTAAAAATTTAACACCGTCAACTTTTTCTACACAGAACTTAAAATGTTCAACATTTTTTTCTTGTTAAGTTTCTTTAGATATTGCTGTACTCTCTTGAACATCATTCTTTTTTTACGCATCAATCGATATAGCTTTATTATTTATATATATATATATATATATTTGTTAATGAGCACCTGTCTTCTGACCCCCTATTGGTCCATTTCATGCTAGGGTGTCATAACACTAATTACAGCCCTTCTTCTCCCTTTAGGCAGTTTGTTATTCGAATGGAAATAACATTTATGACACCGCGCACAAATTAATAGCCGCCGGAGGGGGTGCGGAAAAAATAGGAGAACGAATTTGCCACAGAGAGTACCTTATATAGTCTGTATGTATGAGCTAACTTCTAGCGCGGTAGCATGAAGGGCAGCGGCGTTGTAAAAACTATTGAAATATTGACGAAAGTCATTTATTCGAGAATATCTGTTCTTTATAATACATCGGTCTCAGCTGATATAGTTAGCGCCAAGAGTAATGATTGAGTGTAAAGAATTCATCGCTCGTCTGAGCCCCTTTTGCGAGCAACGCGCCAGCATCTGCGGCTACTCTCCGTTCAATATTGTATTTTGCATGTACGCGCGTGCAACTTACCTGCAGGTGCGGTGTTAAAAATCCTATAAATACGTAAGTGGCACTCCATTATTACTCTCGGTACTGACTATACCGCGCTGGAAACCTAGCTTTTGAAGCAAAGTATCGTTTTTTATGGAGCTAGGCTCGTTTATAACTCCAAAGTTCCATAGTAAAACGTCAAATAAAGCTAATATAAGGTTTCTAATAAGCTTTCTTGCCTTCCACTATACTATATGATAACTGTAGATAGATTTCGTTTCTTCGAATTTAAGATGTTTTGGTTTAACAATTCCCATGATTACTAATACTAAGCACACCAATGAGTAATCTTTTTTCTATTTGAGAGTGTAAACAACATTCCTTACTTTAAAAAAACAGAGAACATTTCATTTATGTAACCTTTTATCAAAAGAATGGATTTCCTTTATGAAACCGTGTAACTCATCTTTGGTAATATTCTAAGCGCCCTATTCTAAGAGACATCGGTGTTATATAATCATTAAACTATTCCGGATGAAAAGATTCCCAGTTTACGATTTTGCATTTATTGTTACCTAGCATTAGTTATAAATTTTGTAAGTTTTTCTCAGATGAAGTTTTCCAAACTATTTTAATAATAATAATGGTTTATTTTCCAAAAGTATAATAGTACACCAAAATAGATCACTGTATAATTTTTATAGATAGGCCATAATTGAACTTGATAACATTCATTAGTACAATTGAAATGTATTGTTCCATATTATTCAGATGTAAAAAAAGATAATTTTATACAAGAGACACAAATATTAATGCATTATCTTTACTGTAGGTCTTCTTTCGCTCAAAATCTTTCTTTTGGGCTTACTTACGGCTATTTTTGACATTAGAGGAGCTCTGTATGAATAGAGCACGTTAGAAGCGAGACAGCGCGAAAAAAAGTGTCCATATTAAAAAGAACGTATTTCTTTTACTTGAGGGGGCCAAATATGGTATTTATAGATTATGTCAACTTTGTTTTCTAAACCAATCTAGGAGTATTATGATACAGGTTTTCTGGAGCTTGTTTGGTTCTCTAATCTTTTTTATGTGTTCGACCTTGCAGCATTCTGAATACTAAAAGTCTTTTTGAAACTTGTTGACTTTCGGGCTGAAGAGCAACTACAAATAATGTTTATTGCATTGGTTCATGCTTCTCTTCTCATAATCGAAAATGGCATTCGGAAGTGTCGATTGTTTACTTCTCGACTTTTAGCGCTCTATTGCAGTTATTCAGAAAGTTTTATGCGCTCAGGGTCTACTAAAATCTTCCGTATACAATGCTAGCTGCTTAGGGAAAATAACTGTTTGCTAGAACAAAATATACATTAGTTCTAACACCTCAACAACGCTAACATTGCCACTTGGCGCTTTCCGGGTATAATTATTCGTGCCTCCAATATATTGTTTATCCCGCTCATTAACTGCTTTTATAGCGCGCTGTTCGCACATTTTATGTCGCTGACCCGACCACCCAGATGTTTAAACAAACATAGAAATGTTTAACGGAAGCGGGGACTTGAGAAAAAGGGGGGGGGGGCGATTTCTCGGGCCGGCCAAGGGAGGGGAGCAAATTTTCTGAATAGGGTCGGCCCGGGCGGGCCGTTCCGAATCTGCCACTACATACATCTCATGCATTTAAGGGACTGCTAGTTATGAACTACAGTAACCCTGTTCTAGAGCGCGTTATCCGCCCTGTCACTTGTACTCCAATAGTAGTATTTTTTGCGACTCCAGGCTGCCAGTTTTGGGCTGACCAATTGTCTTTTTTGCTACTCCGCTTGATTTATGGCACTGCGGCCGACGCCCCGTCTCATCACTGCGAAAGTTGGAAATGAATGAAAAATTGAATGGGAAATAGTTGCGTTTGGGGATTCGCCAGAGGGTCAGCTTGATAGCAAATTGCAGATGAGTGAAAGAGGAAAGTGCGCCCTAAAGCTAATTTTCTGAAGTTAAAGGTCTAGAACTTGTGGAAGTACCAACAAGGGAACTGTCCGAATACCCACGGGGTCGGCTGCAAAAAGTAAAACGGCCTTCGAAGCTGTACGATCTACTACCGCTCTAACATAGTGCTTTGGAACTTCGAGACCTTCTCTTGTAAGAAAAATAAGATAAAACAAAGCCTATGGAAGAGATTTTAACGGATTGCATGGTAACGAAGTCACTTACTGAAGTTGTTTGTCTGACAGCTACAACAGTATCATAGTATTCGGAGTGTACTTTAAAGTTACTTGCAAGGTACCCGCTCACAATCCCCTCAGAACAATCGGTTTTTTAGTATAAAGTTAGTTTTCATCGTTCTTCGTTGAATATTCTTCCATATGCTTCTTCTTGACATATTAACTTCACAATTCGTGTCGACAGCTTTCTTGTCCCTTGAGGCTTCTGCACTCATAATCTAGTAGTAGCGAAACATCACATCCTAAAATAAACTTTAAAACTCCAGAGATAGGGTTTTCAAAGAATATGGCAAAAATCTGTTTTGAAAATTTGGTTGGAATTCGGTGTCCAAACTGGTACTGGAAAGATAGTTTATAGCAGAACCTAGGCTGGTAGCGCGGGACTACAGACATCAAAACTGCCACAAAACAGAACTATTTGAACTGAGAATTTTTGCAATCGTTTTCAAAATAGGCTCTTTGCAGTTCTGATGTCTGGTAGTCCCGACAGCGCAGTATGCAACGAACTGCGGTATTACAAAATTCTGAATGAAATGTTAAAAATAGCCTTCTTTGTTCATAAGTTTATAAACGCTTAGGAAGAATAAAGTCCTAATTTAAAATTTTGAGTAATTTCGAATTCCTTTATGTATTTGTGAATGCTAATTAATTTAAAGTGCTTATATTGTTTAATTGAATATTAAGTATGCTCTCTTTGTTGTAAGTACACCACTAATAAGAGCCTTCGATAAAGTTTTTAAGTTCCAAAATGGGGGATTGGAGCCATTTAAGAAAATAGTGGTAGTTTGAAGCAGGGGCGTGCGGAATTCCGCGTTCCGCAAATTTTGAAAAGTGAAGATCCACAAATTCCTGGTTCGAAGTTTCGTCTCGTAAGCTAGAGTTCGATGGTTCAAATTCCCCCTGAAGACAGAATGCTCCACTAGGTGTTTTGCTATGGACTTCCAGCTACCTAAGGTTTATTCGTCTCACATCTTAGCTTAAACATTTGTGAAGTATACAAGAAAAACACCAGCTACTAGATTCGGATTGGTTATCTGGGCTTCTGACAATAGTAATCAACAATCTCGATGTTTGAATTCATACTAGATAACTTAGATAAATATAAACTCAAATAGATTAAATATATATGTGTTTTCATTTCAGAGTTCCTATCCTGCCTGGGAGTCAGTGGGTCAACGCGCTCTAAAGCTATCACAGTCATTACGCTCTACGGTTAACTGTTTAACGGCGTTTGTAGAGTCAGTACAGGCTGTATCAGATTATGCTAATAATTTAAAAGGTTAGTTTTAAAAGAAACAAAGTAAAATGAGAAGCCATATGGTATATACAACTGTTAACAAACACAACTCCACAACTATCTAGTTGTCTAGCTGATACACAACTCCCTCTCGTAAGAGTATTGCTGCCTGCGCTAGATTTCGAGAACGGCAGAACTGCCGTAAAATCCGAGAGTAATAATGGAGTGTTAAAAAAGGCTCTGAAAGTTTTCGAAATACACAAATATACGCAAAATTGCATGAAAATACGCAAGTAACACTCCATTATTCTTCTTGAATCCGACTATTGTAGCAGCGAAAGTGACAGGATGTTCGGCGAATTGGGAGCCTTCTCTAGAATAGAAATTCTCTTATTTTCATTTACCACCGCTTTTCCACACGACACTGCGTTGTACCGTAGCTGTTCCAACATATTATATATTTCCTACCCTATTTGTTCTTACTTCAGGTGCTTCCCGCGATGTCGGTGCCTGCGTAACGCGAGTATGTATGCGCGAGCGTGCGATAGAAGGCCGTCTGAGAGGCTTTGCAGATTCATTAAGTGATGAATTAGCACTAGGAATACAACAAAGAACGGGATATTGGAGACAAAGGACTACAGAATTAGATAAAACGGCAGCCAAACATGTTAAAAAGGTTAGTTATATTATATGTACTTCGGAAGAAGAGGCTGCCAATCCATTGATTATCCGTTTATTTTTATATAACAACGTTGCTCACAGGACACTGCGCTGGAAATCTAGCTCATGATACAGACTATATTTGAAAGTGTTTATTTTCCTGTATCACTCGTATCACAATAATAGTAGATTTCTCCGAGACGGGGCTTCGGCCATTCATTCCGTAATCTTGTGAGCAAAGGCGGCTCTTTTCTAACGTACAGACTGCGGGTGCACGAAACATGGAATAAGTAAGCTGCTGTTTCCCAAGTCTTCTGCAGCTAGTCGAAGGAGTCGAAGCCACGGCCTCAGATCCTCGTGGATTCAGAGACCGCTGCCCTAACCACTAGACTAAAGCACCCGCTGCAACGCATATTTAAAGTGATGGGTTGATGAAAGCCATGTTTGCCTAATTTGACATAAAGCCGTATGTCAGAAGGGAAAACGTTTCTCTGACTCTTAACTGTACTAACCGACTAGAATTAAACTTTGCTTTTCAAGTTTTAGACCAATTAAAAAACAATAATTCTTATGAATCATTATTAATAGAACAGGTCAAGCACCTATATGAAGGCTATATTTATATTTTAGGTTCGTTCCCGCAAAGGCCGGCCTGACCAGACGTCACTCGGCGAGCAGCGACAGCTTTGCACACAAATTCTACTAGAGCAACGGTCACAGTTCTCATTTTTTATTGGAACCCTAATGCCGGCTTTGGTAGGTTAAATATATGTGGTTCACTCATAAACATGAACCCCAAGCTGTTACAGTTTAAAACAAACAAAAGACCGCAGAGCGCGGCGGTGTACATAGGCTACCGCATTTGCGTATTTGTCTTCTTTTGGACATACAAAACAAAACTAGTACAATAATGTTTCTCTGACAACAAACTGCGCAAAAATGGCGCATCGAACCATTTAACGGAAGTTTAATTTTGCCACGGAACAAGCGATTTTTGAAACCTAAAACAACACCGCGCACTGCAGTCTTTTATTTTGTTATGGACTATATCATACATACCCTACTAGATGAACTCCTGTGGGCACCGTTTTACAAAAGCCCGGCGCCTAGCCACCCATCTCTATATCATAGCATACCGTTCTCGGGAAGTCGACTAGATAATTCCTTAGCTCATGTTTACATTTTGCCATTCTTTGAAAAACCAAGTCTGTTTTAGTTTTATCTATGTTTCTACCTAAACTGCACAGGAACATTGTCAGTCAATTTAGTTTAGTAGAATATTCTATGGACATCTATTTTAGCATGCACAAATGGGATTGTTGGACGAAGGACCACACATTCGACAAGTTATTGAAACATTAGAGGACACTATAAAGGTATGCTAGAGGGGGATCTTAAAGGGAAGAAAGGGTTACTGTAACTAAAATCTGCCAGCAAAGACTTGCCGCAAAGTTCACGCGCGGTCCTGGCAACTGCAACGTTAGCTGTAAAGAATTCGCAGATTGTTCACCTTCAGCTGGCAAAACAGGCTCATATAATAATATATTTCTTTCTTAGCACGGCTTTTTTATTCTTGAAATCGACTATAGTAATATATTTATTAATGACGGCATATTCCTAACTTCTGAATGTTACAGTGTGTCGACAGTACTGCCCTTGTTAAGACGATTGTGTCAGATATTAGCGATGGAGCGGATAATGCTTGGAAACAGTGTCTAGCAACTGCTAATAGGTCTTTCCGCGAAGACACAAGTACCGTATCTAGCAGAGCAATAACACCTTGTAGTAACTATACTGGTAGGTTACTTTGCTGAAACAAAACAGTATTTGCTACAAATGACTAAAAATAATTTTCCGGAGAGTATATTAACTTTTGTTTTGCGTAATTGTTGCGGTGCTATAAATGGAAGGTTCATATATTTTCGAATAATTCATGTAAACGTAATTAAGCATCAGGGCTGCGTAAAGGCCGGCCCAGTCCGGCTTAGGCCAGCCTGCGACTTTTAAAAATTGGGCCTTGCTGGCTTGGCTTGGAGCAGGCCGGACCAAGTGTACGATAAAAGTTTCAATGTGACGTCACAGGCCGAAACAGGCCGGACTAGCTCCGGATCCTCAAAATGTGGGCCTGGCTGGCCTGGTGCAGGCCGGCCTTTAAAATACGCAGCCCTGTCAAGCATTACATTTTGGAATCACTGTAAATATGTCCGATTACTTTTCTTTAAAATTACATTAAAAAGAAAAAGCTCGATACTGTTATATTCTGACAGAATTGCCATAAAGTACCCCCCTAGGTATAGCCGTAATTGGTACGCGAAACATACGTAAACCCCGATGTCTAGGTAAACCGAATGATGGTTAGAAAAGTGTAACGTTCCACCGCTTTATGTGCTCTACTGTGAATTTTCTTGTTTGTGGCGCGAACTGTTAAATTTGAATTCGAACTGTGGTGTTCGAAATGCAAGTGTTTGTTAAAGTGGAGTAGTTTTGTGATTTTCAAAATTTGCTTAGTCAGCAAGACTATTGTAGCTCACTTCTGACTACTGAACGGAGCAGGCGGGGCCAGTCGAGATCAAACTCTAAGGGAGATCATCAGCCGGCCCGGCTTGTTCTGTATCAGTAGTGAGCTTTAGAAAAAAGAGTAAATGACCACCCTGTGTTTAGCAAGTGTAATTTAGATGACAATGATATGACTCCTATGGGTAGTCGTCCTAATGGATTTGGTACTATTCCTAGATATTCAAATGGATCATCTCTAGCGTTAAACTCCTCTCCGCCTACTAAACCACCTTTACAGAGAAGGCCTAGTGATAGGAGTATTAAGGTAATACATCTTTATAGTAGGGCCCTTATTTATCATTCCGAAAATTTGCGGGCCGGAAAATTTTGACAACGTCGTTCCTGTTTCCAGCCGCTAATTTTGTAGTTGGCGGATCATATTTGTAAACAGTTACATGATGATCGTTTGTCCGAAATATGCTCAAGTAAAGAAACCGAGAAGTCAGTCAGGTTTAGTGGCCGTAGTCACCTAGCCACGGGAACAAAAACCGTCCCTGGGAACAGAATTTTGAATGCGCGGGAACGTTAGGTGAATACGAAACACCATACAGTTCATTACACAGTTACCCGATTGCTTCTTCCGATAGTTTTATTTGATCATAGAGTGAACCCTTTACGAGTATCGCAAGCTTGCTAATTCAAGCATTATTGGCAAGTAATGATAGAAACAAAGGGTTGTTTAATTTGAACCTAAAAACTAGCTTGATAAATGTCAAGGGGATAATTGCTTGCAAGAGTATACGGTCCGTTTTGATACTATGGGGTAATATGACTAAAACCCTAACGAATTGGCGCTCCAGAGCAACATTCGCAGTTATTTGCCTGCAAGCAATTAGCGCGTTGGCTCTGGATTAACAGTTCTCTTCGAATAATCATTCTAATCCCCCTTACCGTTTCTTTTAGTTATCCAGCTGTTCCTCACCCCCCTCGGAGCATCCTAATACAGTAGCGCCTACCTACCGTTCACAATATGATATACATCAAACACCGACCAATAGGAATGTTAGCTCAATACAGAGACCACAGAGCTTTACTGCAGAGTTTAGGAATAATTATCAGGTTAGAAACAAAGATTTATATAGAACTTTGACGAAAGTTAGTAGATCAGAATAATGCGAGTATAATACTTCAAATTTTAATTAATTGAGTTTTTTATATTTCAGTTTTAACTGAACTATTAAAAAAGTGTGCCGGCGGCCAGCCACATTAAACCCACCCCGGTATCTCGGCTTGCCGCGCCCAATGGCCAAAGCAAATTCAAATATCCAAATATTGTCAGATTCAAAAGTAATGAGGCCGTGTATGCTGCGTATTTCGTCATTTTTAGCACTGCGTCTGATGGCATTCTACGCGCGCGGTATCAGCAGATTGTAAACTTGCTTTCGCTCTGCCTTACTCAGACAAAATATTGCAACACTCCTGCGTATTAACACGTATTAACACGCCGTATTACTTTTGAATCACACTATATTTCGTTTCATATTTAAATTCAGAATGCATAGCTCTATCAATCAGAGAATTAGAATTGACAACTAAATTTTGTGTGTACCGTGACTTAAACCTATTATTTCCAGCAGAGTTCTTCATTTGCTACTCCTTTGTATGGGAGTAGCTCGTGTAGTAGCTCAGATGCAGCATCTTCAGCCGCACTGATTGCCGAAACTCTACAGCAAATAGGTTAGTATCATCCGTTTAGAAAACGAAGATGATGTCTCGAAATACCAAACTGTATATAGTCCGCGAACAAAGCTGGTCACCGACGCGGCCCGGGCCGGCCGGGTAACCACCTCTTGTCTGCGAGACTCCCAGCAAACTTTTGAACTGAGACTTTTTACAATCGCCTTTGAAATAGATAAGCTTTTGACGGTTTTGCTTTCTGGGAGTACCCTGGATTTTTTTTCATATTTAAAAACTTTCTTAATTCTTCTTCGTAAATTCTAATTTTCAGACCAACTCGGCTCAGATCTAGAGAACTATTGTGTAACTAATGAAATAGGCAGATCTACCGGCAATGGACGGGACGAATACGCGCAAATACAGAAACCACACTTGAATAACGGAAGCAGTACTTCTACAGTAGTTAATGGAGTTAGGATTAGATCAGGTAAACAGGAAAGATAAACAACCTTGTGCAGAGCTAGTAACCGGCCCGGCCTAAAATAACCGGCCCCGCCCGGCCTAAACGGGACGGTTCATCGGCTCCCCTGGTAGTGTGGGATCTTATAACCATTTGAGTATGCGTATCGCATATATTTTTTTTATGTTATGTAACATTGGTCAAAACAATAAAGTAAAAACAATTATTGGTATCAATTTATAAACCTTGTTTATATTTCAGAATCCGCTTCTCGGCCTCCTCCCCCCACTAGAAGGAGTAGTACAATAATGGCAGCTACACCAACGGCACCTTCAATTGTGGATGCTAGAATACATATGGGATCTGTTATGGGTAAGGGAGATATTTAAACAAATTAGATGTTTTCAAGTTATTCAACTAAACTTGTAAAACATTTTATATTTATAATTCTACGAAACTTAAAGTTTATTCTCTGTACTTTTATATAATAAGTTATGACCGATAACTTCTTGATATCTTTGGAAGAATGATATTTTGGGTGCAGCGCGGCACACCGTGCACAGTCCTTTATTTTGTTTTATCGCCTTGTGGAGCCGTGGTTAAGTTCCCCTAGCTTTATTAATATTGCTAGTCTTCATAATTCCGCGCTAGAAATATTATTTATATAACAAACTATATTTTACAAATTTATTTTCTTTCAGGAAGTCGTCAATCGCTCAACTCGGCGGGTATCTACTGTCCATCGCTAGGTTCAAGTCAAGACATTCGATATCCCAATGTAAATCCATATGTTAATAGACAATCCCAGCCTAATTTTAATATTTAACTCTTTTTTGTTAAAAGAATGTATTATTATAAAACTTCTCTATTCCGTTTTAGAAAATTCCGTGGTTGCCCAGGATAATATAGTTTGTTTAGTAAATTTAAGATATCAGAAACTGCCTCAGTTTTATAAGATAACTTGCTTTCATATGTAGTCCGATTCACGAGCCATAATGGAGTGTTACTTGCGTATTTTCAGGAAATATTGTGCATATTTTCGGTTTTCCAATACTTTGAGAGCGGTTTTAAACGAGAATCTTTTTAACACTCCATTATTTTTCTTGAATAGGACTATAGTTCTTTGCTCGAGTTAGGTCTAATGGTGGTAGGCTGCGGTGTTGTAAAAACAGGATTATAAGTTATCAGCGATTGATTACGGCGATTCTAGCGGTGTTGTATAAGTTTGATGGGAAGAATGATTATATATGCAGACAAAAACTCCCAAAATGCCGCATTGCCAGTTTAGGATACGTAACAGAATCAGGTTTTTAATACCGCCGCTGATTTTCCTAGCCGGCGACTTTCCCGGTCAATTACCGTAGTCTACGGAACAGCGCTCCAAACAAATTTCCCTACAA
The DNA here is from genome assembly GCA_034691345.1 of Phasmarhabditis papillosa. Lineage (NCBI taxonomy): Eukaryota > Metazoa > Nematoda > Chromadorea > Rhabditida > Rhabditidae > Pellioditis > Pellioditis papillosa. The sequence continues at coordinate 16,434 of JAQGAV010000299.1, forward strand.
TACACCGCGCTCCACTGTTAACAGGCAGGGATTTTGTATTTTCCTTCATTATCATCTAGTATAATAATATATGTGCATTTTATACTTTGTAACTTTATTATACTAGTGTTTTTCTAAATTCAAATTTTGTTAAGTCTTATAATACAGTTGCTAAATGGGTAGTATTAATATGCGGTTTATTAATAAAATATCTTTCTGGATTTCTTATTTTTTCACAAAACACAATCTAGGCTGAATTACAAGCTAACATGCATGGACAATTGAAAATGAGATTGGCCAAACCTGCTCTCCGCAACCTCAAATAATAGTAGACGAGCAATACTACAGTTAATTATGCATTAAAGGGAAATAACAATTATAAAATAAAAGAGTAAAAGCGACCTATTACCATTCAGTCTACCTCCACATTACATTACATCCTATCCGTTCTGTTCTTCGTTTTCTTGGCGATAAAGAATATAAAAGAATGAGCAGCTTGTTCAGCTCTTCGTTGTTTAGGGATGATTACTACAACGTTCATGACGCGCTCTAATACAAAAGTCCGCAGTCCGTTTGTAAGAGTAAAACTTTGGCAACACTCCAAATGCACAGATTAAAGTACCTACAGGTAACATAATATATATTATAAAAGAAATAAAAAAGTTTCGAATTTAAGTCTAAACATCCTTTAGTAAAAATAATATTGTCTAAACAAAATAAAGTCTTATTCTAAACGAAATTTGAATAAAAGAAAGTCTATAATTCTTAATACAGTATTAAGTTTGAGAAATATGTAATATTCTTTTCAACAGAGTTATTTTTAATTAGTAATAATCCATTTGAAGTTGTTTCTGCTGTATATGTGTGATTTGGTAGCTAAATAGCTTCAATAGAATGAGATAACAGTTTACCATGGCAACGGGGTGCTCAGTCTTATTCAACAGAGTATAGAGTATTTTTATTTGAGAGTAAAGGTATGCAGGAGTTGGGAGATTAGACAAGCATCCAGCGGGCCGAGCCCCGGAAAAAGTTGGCAGGCTCGGGCCGGGCCCAATATGTGGGTGAAAAAGCAATCAAAATATAGATTTGAATGAACTTTATGGTAATGAGCGAGCGAAAAAACTATAGTCTATAGCAAAAAATAATATCTAGAAAACAGCACTACCTACATATATCGATGAGTAATACTTCCTAGATTGTTTTTAAACGTATACGTACCACCGAAACTACTAGTATTAGATACCCTGAAACCGTTCCAAGGTTTGATTCAAATATAAAACATTACTAGATCTGAAGCTTATATGCTGAAGTAAACCAAAATACGGAATGCTATAAACTTTAAGTCTAAAATAGAAGTGGTTGGAAAAGTGTTTAAATAATCCGAAACTGCTCAAATAGTTATGAATACAAAACTTATACCTAACTGAGGCTTTTCTGCTTTATGAAAAGAGACGAATTTCAATTTGAGTTTGGATTTGTTGAAACTGGTTCTTTTTGTTGAAAACAAGAAAACTTATCAAAATGTTGACTATTTAAATACTTTCAAAGTCCTTTCAACAGATTTGTAGTGCAACACTTCATTCTATTCTTTAAATAAAAAATTGCAATATTTTATTCATAAAAATATAACGAACCCTTCTCCCTTGATGTAGGTTAAACAGTGCGGTAGATCGACAGCAGACCATTTATTTCCACCAAATGCCCAAGGTGATTATATCATTGTCTTTTTTATATGTTAAAATATATATAAATAGTAATTAAAATATATATAAATAACTAAAGTTCTCCATTTCTTCACTGAGACCATGCCTAGTGTCATGAGCTCATGTTCGTGCCTTTTCTCTATTTATTAACTCTGGCAAAGCTGGTGATTCTTTTTCACAATCAGACTAAAAACTCTTTGTTAATTTCAAAAATGTCAGAATGCATTATATGTAATTGAAATACTAACAATATGGCTAACTAAATCTAACTAAATACCATAACTTAGCGTAGTCTTGGTTAACAAATGTATCATATTTACATAATTATTATTGTAAGAGATATAAATAAGTTTAGAATATATGTCTAAACAACTTTAATAATAACAATAATAATAATAATAATAATAATAATATGTTATACAATAAACAAAACAAAAGAACAAAACTTAGTATACAAGATTTTGTTAGAAATCGTTGGGTAGCTCATAAACTTCCATATTGCATTGAATTTGGGTAATTTTACTTGCAATAACATGACTTTCCCTTAGTAATAATATTTTTTAATGCAGTTGATGCTTATGCCGTGTGTATTACACAGCTAAATAGGCACAATATGAAATATGTAGGAACAGTTTACCATGGCAACGGGGGGCTCAGTCAATATCACTGGCTGGATATAGCACCTGCTCCGTTCGATAAGATAATGCCTTGCACTGACCTTACCTAATTTGCGAATTAGCCGATCCGCTCATACCTAATCCGCACCAGTGGAGAAGTGGAAAAGGTCGGACCGAACCCCTAAACCAGAATAACTGAGCAACTAAGTCCCAGTTTCAATAGTAAACTAAACATATATTATGAAGATAAACAAGCCTTAAACTTTGCATATTGTTTAAACATTCATATGTTTAGAGCAATGGTATGAGAAGAGGAAACTTCAGAGAGCGGTGACACCTAGGGGACATCTAGGGGATCCTAGACAGCGGGGACACCTTGAAATGCGCCTAGAGTGCGGAGTATTCTTGTTTCTGGGATTCGAACCATAGACTCCTAGCTTATTAGGTTAGGAAATACATTGTATCACAATTATATAAATATCTTGGCTAAATATCTATTCTGGTTTTTAGCACTCCATAAGGTTCAATAATGAAAACAAATTAGTCTGCTGCGATAGCTACGTTTCCCGCGCATTATAACGAGGATTCCTGGAATTACCTAAATGAATGAACAATCGGATATTACTGGCTTTTACTCCAAACTAGTTCTCCCAGACTACTTAGTAACAGAATTTTTTTTTGGGAAAGTATCTTTTTCTCATACGTTTGGATAGAACCTTTTAGGTTAAAGGAGTATGTTCTCCCATGAAAAGCAGCGAATCTACATTCTTCTTTAATATATCTGAAGAGGAGCCGCATAGATTGGTCGGTTGGTTTTTCTTTTCTCATTTTTCTTATTATTTTTGAGTATAATTAGTCCCTAGCAAGAATTTTGTGAAAAATACGATAAATCTTGCATAATGAGGTCGCGGAATAAACGATTCTGGTTTGCTGGTTTGTCTGTTGGACACCCACGCCCCTTTGAAGCTCTTTTTCATAGTTTGTTTCAAAAATATAACCCGTATACTGTGCTTGTAGGCATTGCTACCAGATGTGTCTTTAATTTCTTCACGGACAGTATTTAAAGGACTATTTCTTTAGTTACGGGACCTCCTATGGCGAAAGTAGATGTGGATAGTCTCATAGTGCGCCTTTTGTCGGTTGGTTCACCCGGTGGTAGTATTATGAATACAGTGAAGGAAGCCGAATTACTAGCATTATGTACTAGTGTCAAGTAAGGAAGTACATTTAGGCGACTAGCATTTTACTGGACAAACATTTGAAAATAATATTAGTTTGTGCTAGGCCGGCCCGGCCAGGAAACCTTGAGCGCTTGAATCGGGCTAGGAACCAATATATTTTGTCAAAATATAAATAGAATAGCCGCGTCGAGCAGAATACGCTATCTTTCAACGCTTTAATAAAGTCGTGGGATACAGTAAACATTCCCTTGTCTTCTCGTATCTTCCTTGGGCAGTCAAAGCCCTCAATAAAGACGCTCTTAGAAGGAGGTCTGATAAAGTGCTGAACTAGGCTGCACTGCACTAGCGAGTGCCCCCTGAGTTTTAGTGGCTGACAGCAGTGCCCCTTCTTCATACTCCTCTTACCTCCTTCTCTCCCCTCCCAACATTCAGAGCCGCGGGCAGGCTCATCCCTCATTTGTTTCTGACTGAAATATATCACAATCCTAATGTTTCCTTTTTAGACAGGTCTTCCTTTCGCAATCGGCCCTTGTCGAAGTAGAACCGCCTATGAATATATGTGGAGATACCCATGGACATTATGCAGGTACCGTATTAGCTGCGACCGAGTGGCGACTGAAGTGGCATAGTGGGATCTACCAGAGTCTAATAATCAAAAAACGGTATACTGGTTTTTAGGGAACACCAGTTTATCGTTTTATTGCTGTAAGCCTTATTGAATACTTATCATTTTTAGGTAATAGTCTTTTGAAATATAAACTGTTCCTATTTTATATCAGTCTCTGACTATTCTCTATACTTTTAACACGGCTCACCGTGCACTAAGGAAATGGGACGGAGCAAATTTAAATGGTGCAATTTTGATGCTCATACCCTGGCTTATTTTGTCAAGTACTTCTTGGTGATTTATATATCATTGAAAAGGCAATAGCTCAATCTGTGCAACTGAGTTTGTCGAATGATTAGATTGGAGCTTTCCAGAGAAAAATGAAATTTAGTTTAAAATGAGAGCTCAGTCCTTTAACACCACTATCTCCATTGGCGAGCCGTATTACAAAGGGCTGCTAATTTGGAAGGCCGGCCGCAAATATAAATAGTCGCCTAAGCCAACCCGTTTTCAAAATGATGGGAACTGACAAATAAAAATGCTCCGCAAATGTGAACATTATTCGTGCCGTGGTAGCAATTCGTCACATTTGCAAGTAGCCTAATGAAATTATTTTCCATAAAGCAATTTAATACGGTGTCTATATTTCCGATATTCATGTCTCTTCGTTGTAAGACCAAACATACCGTAAACCCTGTTCTTCAGATGTGCTTCGTTTATTCGACCGAGGTGGTTTTCCTCCTTTAGTGAACTATCTATTTCTGGGTGATTATGTGGACAGAGGACATCACAATATAGAAGTTGTGACTCTATTTTTTTGTTATAAGGTTAGTCTGTACAGGGATGAGAAGTTCACAGGCCGGGTCACAAGCCGAATCTTGGACAGTTCGGCCGGGTGGGTCACAAATCAGTTGACTATGGGCCAACCAAAGCCGTTCCGAAGTCAATTATGTTCTTGGGGGGCGGAGATGTCACGGGCTGAACCATTGGTTCCTACTACCCTTGGGTCTGTAGAAGACAAAGTTGTGCTCAGGTTAGTCCTGAATCGAACCGAACCCCTGGTTGAGAATGGGAAGAACAATTGAACAATTGATTATTGTTTATTATAACAATGTTTGTGTTTCGCCCTAACAGCATGCTCATGTTGCTTTAAACTTTATAACGCACTTTGACCAACACTTTGCGGAGAAAATACCGTTTATTGAAGATTAGAATGTTTAAAAGCATCCTTTTGTATTGGAAATGTGTCGAGCTTCGAGTATTGTTGTCAAACTGGTGAACTTTTTCGTAACAGACTGATCGGACTGGGCCGTCCCGGGGCCTGTAACGATTATAGTCACAGCAAATGTGAGAACCTCGAAACTGGCAGACCTGCCGACAACTTCAAATAGTCACTTACTTATATATAACATCTTGTAGACTAAATATCCGCTAAACTTCTTCCTACTTCGCGGTAATCACGAATGTGCTGCCATAAATCGTGTGTATGGATTCTACGAGGAGTGTATTAGAAAGTATCAGAGTGTACGATTGTGGCAAGCTTATCAGGTTAGTTAGCAGAATATTAAACCCAACCCTGCTTCAATTGTTTGTTTTAAAGAAGACACCGTTTTGGAAAAGATTATTTCACCAAAAGAAAGAAAATCTACAGGGATTTAGATTGTATACTTCGAAAGTCCAGGACTATACAGCATCTTACCTACATTTACGAGTTTTTTTTACAAAAACTGATTTCATTGTTTTTAAAGTTATGCATTCCTGAACTATTATTTTCATGGTGGATGCATATTTCGGGTTGGATACATAGATACATACATAATATATGAACTTCATTTTACAAAACCGAGCATATAAAATGAACTTCAGAGATTTAGATATTAAATGCTATTCCCTGTTATACATCTGCTTTTCATAAACGACTATAAAGTTCCTGCAACGATTATAGTCACATATTACTGTAATCCTATTTTCAGGATGTGTTCTGCTCGATGCCCTACTGCGGCTTGGTGGGTGGTCGTATCCTTTGTATGCACGGCGGGCTCTCACCTAAAATGAAGTCCATTGAACAGTTGAGAAATATGACACGGCCCGCTGAAATTGCAAATCCATCAATTCATCTTGATCTGTTGTGGAGCGATCCTGATTACAGTACTAAGGTACTAGGGTATGGGTATTGAAACGAATAGTCTGGCCGGGTTACTGTTACTAATACTTTTTCTCTAACGCGGGCATACTTTTGATAACAAAGTATTCGGGAGATATTGGTCTATATATATAAACAGCTGCAACGCAGTCCTTGAGAGACCGCACTATTGCTACTATTGCTTTGTTATTTTGCTTCAAAGCCCAGTTAGCAACTTGTAAAAATTTTATTGTATTTAGGGTTGGGCTGCGAACACCCGAGGAGTAGGGTTTGCTTTTGGTGAGGATGTGCTAAAGAAGACAATTCAACTGCTGGATATTGATTTAGTCGTTCGAGCTCATCAGGTAAGATTTGTGAACTGCAGTAGAGGTCAGGTTCTAAAAATATAAGGGAAACTAATGGAAAGGATATATCTGAAAAATTGGCATACAGAGGGAATTTATAGTTCAGTCTTTTCTTTGTGAATAGAGCCAATACAGAATAACATTGTTATTTGACATAGTCTGTTCTATATTTATTATGCATGGTATACGCTTTCAATATATGACTGTCTGCTCCAGGGCTAACGAGAAGTAAATAATTTTTTATAAGCTCATATTTGTTACATTTTGTTTAGGTTGTGCAGGATGGCTACGAATTCTTTGGCAAGAAACGTCTGGTTACAGTCTTCTCAGCCCCTCACTACTGCGGTCAATTCGACAACGCCGCAGCCATTATGAATGTAGATGACAGCCTTCTCTGCTCCTTTCATGTGAGTCAAGCAATAAAGCTGCAATATAATATCTAAATCTTGCAACAATGCTAATTCCTGGTCTGCTTACGAATAAAACCCTCGACCCCAGTTTGATAACCGTTATTATAATATTCCATCTAATAGTTTCTAATACATAACTGCGTTCAATAATTCACCACTCCTATTTGAATAGTTTTGCTACACTACACTGATAGCACAATTATATACAGCGTAAAGCATATTCAGTTTTTCAGATAATTCGCCCAACTACCAAGCTAACGAAAGTTACTGCACAGGGAAATGGTTAGAAGGAAAGTGCGAATAGTACAAGAACAAAACAAAAACTAAATACAAATGATACAGACAGAAAATTTCCTTATAAATATTCATTAACACCACTTGTGTCCAATTCTTAACCTCTAATTCTTAATAAACCCTCAAATACCCCACGCGCAACTAATGTATCATTCAACGCAATTATTTTCATAAAATCCTATGTAGGGTGTGTGTGAAATTTGCAAATGCCGATATATCAATCGTTTTCCCTCCATATAAAGAGCTACTTTAGAAATAATGATACGAATTAAAGCACGCACTATAAACCTAAAAGATAACAGCCCAAATATACACACTCATGATCTCGTAAAGTTGGCAATATGGAATGGTATATCTGCATACTTCAATACATGAACCATGCTGATGTACATTACAAGCGAGATCATCCATGAATGAATTGGTGCAGCACAGTCAGGCATAAAACATATGGAAATAACGGTGCATCTGCCACATGCGAGGCATTTGAAAAATTGATAACTCGTCAGCAGCGACATTCATAATCAACCTAGATTCTTACTCAAGGCTCCACGAAGCAACCACGATTAGCTAGAATCGTGCGCGAAATATGTAAAATCCGAAAAGATATTGTCCAGAAGTCGACGAAATGTGATACTATGTTCTAAGCACAATAAAGCATCCGCTCACTAGCATACCACAGAAATAATTAAAACATGTAAGAAGAATTCTGTGCTGAACCTCAGAACATTGGAACTGACTACTAATCCGAAGACAAAACATGGCCGAAGATCCTATTTCCAAAAGAGAAGAAGCCAATCAACAATCACCAACAGAACATTTTCTAAATTAGCATCTGTGCTATTATGAAGATTAACTTACTTTGTTTTCACAGCCCATCATACTTTGAAAAGGTATCTCTTTTTTACTCCTCTTTTGCATGAAACAAATTCTTCGCTAAAGTTGGCAAGTCTCCAAATTTCAAATTTGCCGCCTCGCATTGAGGCGTCCAATCAGCGACGCAAGGTGTATAGAATGTGTATAGCCATTTTTAGGAAAAGTCGATAGCGTTGCATTGGTCACATTGCTCTCTTACTGTTTCTACAATTCATTCATTTATTATTTGCGAAGTTTTTATTGTAACGTAATTTACGTTTCTTATGCTTTGAGCAGAGTTCTTATATTTTTTTAATATCGTATTTTTTGTTAACTGTATTTTTCTAGGTACTTCGCGGGTCTTCCCTTACCGAGGTACTACAAACAAGATGAGAGATAAGGTTCGTTGTTTTACTTGCTAGAAATTGACCAATTGCTGTTGCTGGAGGTCTTTTATCTGGCTTGTTCCGTTTTGTTGTTCTTGCTAATTTCTTATTTTTAGTGGGCAAAGAAGCGTATGCGTCGTCTGAAGAGAAAGAGAAGAGCTCAAAAGAAGTAAATGGCTAGCCGTTCTTTGTCCAATGTCTCCCTTGGTGGATCTTTGCTCATTCCCTGTGTGATGTTCTTCTCTGGTAGATTGCGGTCATGGCTCGACTCTTCTGTTTTGTTGTCGGGAGATCATTCTTTTTATCAAATAAAAGTTTTCTTCCAATATTTACTGTTTTATTCATCTGTTGGGGGTGATAAGAATGTCACTAAGGTTACCAGTATTATTATTGTTGTAAAGCAGATTAAGAGTATTCTGTCTACTACGAGTGAAACGAATTGCCAGTCTTCACAGGCCTAAAGTGGTTGTTTTATCCGTTACTTTATCTCGAGTACCTCTAAGTCGGTTCTTCGTCTGGTCAGTGTTTCTGCTATGTAGTGCACGTTCTTCTCTGCTTGCTTCAATCTGTTTCTAACAGCAACTGTTGATGGTTTCTCGCCAGGTTCTCCCAGGTTTATGCTCTTTTGGCGACGAATTGTCTTTCTGATTAGTATATCAAGACCTTTTTGTGTTTGGGAGCTTACTGTCTTGGTATTTTAACGTTGTCTGCGGATTTCACACTTCTAGAACGGGCCATCATCGGAAGCTCGAGGAAAAGGGAATTTACTGTTGGCATAGTTTTCTTTTCCTTCGTTGACATTTCGATATCAAAAAGTGTTTTTTGGAATTGCTTTTGAAGTATGGACATAGCCGAGAGCGCATTCACTTGCTGTAAACTTGCTGATTATTCACTTTAGTTCTAGCTTTTAATACCTTATCATGTTGCGCTTTTCTATGAAAGTTAGCTTGTTCTGTTTCTCTCGATATCATTAGTGTTCTCCCTAAACGCTCTACGAATAATTTCTTTATCCATTGTGACATTGGATTATTTGCTGTACGGAAGTGAATGTTTTGCACCTGAAATAATGGAGCCTATTATTGTGTTCCTAGGTCTGCTTACTATAACTGTTGAAATGACCGACAGCGAGACCATTATCATTGTGAACGTGAGATATTTGACAATCAGCGGTGTAACAATGCTCGTGGGAGGGATGATTTCAGTCTATATTCGTTGGGTTATCTTGATTTTACGCATTTCGTATTACCAGTAGAAGGAAGAATACCGTTAATGAGACAAGTATCGATATACATAGTTGTATTTTCTGATGGCTCTCACAGGGCAGATAGAATACCTAGATTAATTTACTAACTGAATTGTTTGCTCTGTGTTTCGCTTACCCAGCATGTTAGTGCGGCTAGACTAACGCATGGAATAACTAGATGAACTGTGTAAAATAGTCTTTTTCTTCTTATATGTAGGTAGTATGTAATGTCAATTGAACTAAAGTATATAATAACTTTAGTATCTTATTGTTAGAAATTTTACTAGTTGTAGAAAACGTTATATTTTCACTAAAGTACTTACGGATAATCACAGCATGGATACCACTTCTCATGTCTTGTTCCAATAACTGATAAGAGATCCCATTCTACGGATTCCTAAACATCTCTCAGAGTTTACGATTTTAAATGATGTTTGCTTTAATTCCTTACCTGATATTCTGATATATCTATTCCTTTCAGTACTGTCCATACACTTTCGTTATTTGTCTGCGAATGTTTTACTTCATCAGTTTTAGGCTGAAATAGCATGATAATATATTTAAAAGCGCATATTTATTGAACACTTATATGAACAGAATATAATCAAAAGTAAAAAATAACATAATTTTAAACTTACATGAATTAGATTCAATTGGGTTCCGCTGTATGTCCAGCTTCCAAACTTTAGCTCACATTTTTGAATATCGTATGGATACCATTCAATATCAATGTTACAGAAAGAGTTGTAGATTACTGGTGCTTCCCATGTCTATATTGTGGTGTATTGGGGAAGCGGGAGTTCGAATAGTTTCGAAATGTTGGTTAGGCATAGGAATAAAATGAAGGGGAATGTGAATTGATATGAAATACTATTCACTTTTATTGAAGACTACGTAAATAATAAAAACAATCACATTGATAACGTGTTGTTGTTATATTGATTGATGCTTCTTGAGCTAACCTAACCAGTCAGAGCTGGTTTTTACTTTTGTTAGTGAAAATCTGAGCTGGCCGATTTCCAAAAATTCCGAGAGGAAAACATTGTGGAAAGGCCACGGAAAATAATTTGTCCGCATTATATCAAACTACGAAATTAGAATTTCTACTGAGCTTACCACACGACCATCAAACTCCACATGAACCTTGGTGATTGCAGTTACGTAAGGACTTCCGTGAGCACTGCAATTCTAGATAAATACTATTCCACAACCTAACCAAAAACGTTTTCATGAGAATTTCTGAATATAGATAGATCCTCCAGTCATTTGTACGCTCTTTCAGCAGCTATCATACCGCAAATCCTGTCTAGCATTTGATATAAACTGGCAGAAAGAAACAGATAGAGTAGTCCCTGGCGTATTTATACGTAGATTTGTGTTCCAGACATGGAAACATGACACTATATGTTCCCTATATCACCTCTTGCTTTTGAAACCTATAAACAGCCCTGACAATATTAGTTAAAACTAACTTATTGTATAGAATAATATCGGGCAGCCATACCATCTCCCCGGGAATGTGCATTTGATCTACGCCACCATAGTCAAGAGGCTCCCAACTGAGACGAGCGTCGAACCAGTGCTAGAACAAGATGCAGTTAGTTGTAACTCGTTTGTTTTGGGAATGTTCTACGGATTTTTCATGCATCTCTGGGATATCACCCTGTCTGAGTTAGTTTCGACTAAGCAGAGAAAGATTTCCTCTGTGTTATTAGGGTATTATAGTATCAATGGTATTTTCATGAAGAACTAAATCTATTTCCCCTAATTGAACGATTGATTAATTGATTAATTGAACGATTCCCTCCATGCGTAAATCTTGAACTCAACTACCGAATCTTGGGACACCGTATACTTTTCAGAATACTTCTCAAATTCCTTATCATGACTCATGAGTTCAAGAAAACATTTTGAATAACTGTCCAAAATGAATAAGAAAACGAGAAATACTTTTCATAGTTGTTTTGTTTATATTCTTACATGTTTTAACCATCCATTAGTTGTGATAACCTGATCTCTCTCATGTACATCTACTAACATTGACATTCTGAACTTAAACTCAATGCTAATTGTCTCATTTGGCTTCTGATATGGACGAGTCAGACGATTGTACCTTTAAAAGTAACTTAACTTATAAAGCTTTTAATAACAACATCGTATCTCAATTTGATCTTGAAGCTGTTAAACTTCATTTCGAAAACTGTTCCACCGACTTGGATCAGTTCCGGCTATTTTCTGAGGACGGGGCCTTTTGACGCAAGACTCCGTTCTGCTCTTTAAGCTTTTCGCATTTCCAGAACTGTCAGTTTTATGTCTTACCTTGACAATAAGTTATCAAACAATCTATTATAATCATTAGCTTTTACTAATACTAAATAAATAATGAATAATAGAAGTAGACTTGTTGTCGTTTGCATGATTGAGAATGAGAATTCCAATTACCTAGCAATCTCTTCTATCCTAACTAGTAGGCATACTTAAGAAGGGGGAACCAATCGTCTCTAGTCTCTTAGATTTTAAATTTTCGGTTCAGGACCGGGCTACTCGGATTTGTCGAAAAAGATTTCGGAAACTGGAATCTTTCAGTGAAGATTGGAATCAGACTTAATAACTGGGCAGGGTCCACAATTTTCTAGCCGGCCTGGGTGGGCTTGAATGGGCCCGGCTCGCTACAGTGACCTATGTGAGGAAAAGAAAGGTGTTTGCATAAAATTTGGTGTATATTCTTGTTTCGCGGAATTTAGCCCTAAAAAGCAGAAAAATGGCCCAGCTAGTCTGAAAATTTCTAGCCAGAGCCACCGTTCGCGTAATCCGGAACCGGATTTCGGATTGAGAATAGGACTTTCTGATATCAACAGTGATTCTATCACTGCAGGCTCCTTGTGATTTGGTTTAGCCCTTTGAGAGGCTGAATAGTTTTACAAAAGCAAGTCTTAAAATTTCGGAAGTACGAAGTACTTGGAACAGACTCTGGGCTTGTACTTCTAAGACTAGACGTACAAATGAGATTATTAGCTGAGACATTTAGTCGTCTATTATATTATACGGGATTTTGCTTCCCTATACGTTTTGTTTTTCACTTGCTTACCAGATCATAATTCTAGTCTCCATCGCTTAACAAAAATATGTTACTGAAAGAAGTATAGTTTATTAACATGCTCGCTGCGCAATCACAGAGTTTTAATAAACTCATAGTCAAAGTAAACAGAATACATAAAGAGAGAACTATAGACAACTAACACTACACTGGGTACAGTTCATTTTGATTTTTGAGAAGACCGTAGTCCTTGGGTCATAAAATCGGTGGCTGCTTGAGAATATTATTAATAGCAACACCGAACGACCGACCGACCGATCAAGCTATAAGTAAACCTTATAAGGTATATTACAATATGAAAAAATAAAACAAAAATAGAAAACGCTAACGGCGATGGTGGGGCGGAAGAGGTTTAGAAACGCAGCAACGCAGTGTTGAAAATAAGACCGAAAAGAAGAACCGTAAAGTGAGATCCAGTAGGTGGTAGTACAAAAAACTATATTATATATCGAACAATAGTCCTACTACTACTACTACATATTAAAGAAGTATCATATTATAAATATTAACACGCTTATTATTAACTAGATAGACGACTGAAATACACATTTTTGGACCGAGACCTGCAGGCAGCAGCAAAGCGCGCCCTAGTCAAGGGGAGTAAGGGTACGGATTAGATTAGGGTACTAATCGATAGAAGCAAAGGATTAAGCCATGATGAACCCAGAACTGGCCTGGGCCCGACAGGATAGACCCTTTGCAACTAGAGTTAGGAGGAGTGAATCATATACAGAATGGGGACGCAAACGCTTAAATAGTTGGCGAGTTGAATCAGAAAAGAAGGCTTATTGTTGGTAGGTGACCAGATTCATGTTTTACTAATAAGAGGAAGGAAAACGTTAGCTAGATGTCACAATGCAGTTTTAGCTTAGACTAAATAAATAGAACTTCATCAAACCAGATATATACAATAAATGCGCTCTATTGTGACAGCCTGCTAACGGCGCTTTGATGTTAATTGCTGAAATGATGGCACAAGCTGATGATAACCGGGTTCAGCATTGACAAGATGGTGAAGTAATTGAAGGAGTAGGAAAGGTGACTTAGTTGATTCTTGCTGGATTGGCAGGGGCTCCATATTTGCCCATTCTTCCAGCCAGGAGCACATCATGGGGAGTTGGAGCGCAGCTCATCGGCATTGCATTTGGATGATCAAAGAGAACGTGTTCACCGGATGGAGATGAGTGGTTTTGGAAGGCGTTGTAACTGAAAGATCACCATTCATTTCTGTATAATCAGCTTCTCTTGATATGTTTGAGCTTTAATTATCAGTTCGTGAAAATTTTTATAATTTCTTAAATCAAAAATCATACATTCGAATCGTCACGGAAAGTAAAACAGGAAGTATTAACAGCAAATAAACTCACAGAAGTGCATTTTCAAGCGGCGATGCTCTTGAATCGGATTGTGGAGTTTTTTGTTCTGTGCTTGCAGCCATAATAGCAGCTGCATTAATGTTAGGTGTCATTGCTGCATGTACTGCCATCTGGTATGGTGGTGGTGACGGCTGAGATGCAGTTGGAGAAGTCTTCTCACTAATTGAAGGAACATAGGACGACACATTTACAGACAACTCTCCATTCATGTTCTGGGCTCGTAGTTTATCTTAATTGTCTTCTTTAATAACGATATTAATAACGATGTTTGCTTAGTTCAGGTGTTTTGAAAAGATTGAGTTTAGAAAACTTGTTTGAATGATAATGCAAAAATATAGAATACCTTCTGACTGTTGTCATTTTACCGGTCAAATTGCAACCGTAAACATTATCCTCTGGAACTTTTACTCTATAAAACGCTACTGTACTCACTTTCATAAACAGTGTTAAAAGCCCTTGCTTCGCCAAGAGCACGAAAAAGATCGACTTTTAGCTTATTCTCTGATTGCAGTGATTCCTCTAATGCCAGAATTCTTGTTTTCAGTGAGCGGACTTCAGCATTCAATTCATTAGCATCTGTTTCATTTGTCTCCTTGCACTTTCGTAACTCGGTGATGTCGCGCTCCAATTGCTGGCAACGCTCCTCACGGCTGTTCACATCGGCTCGCAGACAATCAATGTCATGCTCTAGTTGTCGCTCGCGTTCTCGGTACTGCTCAACGTTATCGGAGCTTAAATATCTAATTAGAGCTCATGTTATAACACTTGGTCAATTTAGGATTAGCGAAGCAAGTGGGTATCACCAGATGTATAAACGTTAAAATACAATAAGAGATAACAGTGAACTTGAAGTTTTTAACCTAAGATTACTGGTTTTTCTCAAATCTTAAATTTAACTGGAGTAGAGGCTGTGTATTTTGTGCAAAGTTATCCCAATGAAAAAAAAGGAACTTGTTTTGTGGAGGAATTGTGTCAGTTCACATCTTGGTAGAAAGGAAATCAGAGCTTGTAAAAGTTTACATGAGTATCCATTCTCATATTGTCAATAAGAAAAACCCAACAAACCGTTTGCCGCCATCGTCCTTCCGATTCTTCCTTTCAGAATTAAGTTCGCGTTCGATGTCGTTTTTGCGATTCTGCAGTTCAGCGTACTTTTTCTCTAATTCAGAAAACTTTCTCTCATATGTGGATCTATCGGAATTACGCAACTTATCCAAATGAGCGCACCTGAAAGACAATATAACTCATCTACTTTTAACGCTAGCAACAATTATATGCAATATCCAAGGTTATGTCAAAAGTGGAATAGGTTACCAGATATTCAATATAATTAACGTACTTTTCTTCGATGTGTTGTATAGTGTTCTTCAATTGATTTGATTCTTGTTTTGCCATATTTTCATTGTTTCTGCTCGCAGATAATTGCAATCTAGCATCTTGCTCCGCAGCTCTTAAATGCATTACGTCTGATCTTAAACGGTCCAGTTCATCGCTGTGCCTAAAGACAACGAACATATTATAACTATCAGCCCATCGTTTAAATTAAAATATGGAAAAAAAAAAAGAGAGACCATGTTGCTGGTAAACTCACTGATGAGCAGCATGCGATGTCTGAGAAGTGCTGGTGTCTCGACTGCTTTCACGAGTTTCCTTACCAAATGAACCGTTCATAGCCTGCAACGTTATTCATTAGTAGACAACAGGGATGCTCAGTTTCAAAAATATTCTCCAATGCCAAAATATTTACCATCAAATAGTTTTTAATAAAATATAATTTAGTTTCTTAAGAAATTATTCATAAAAAAGCATGAAACCACTGATAAGAGTCTACTTAAGGCCGTTAGGAAAATTTCAATCGCAAAAAGTAAAACAACCAGCGCTTATGCTAACCTTTTCTGTTGCGTGATGAGTAATCACCTTATCCTTCACTTTTTCTCGCCCTCTTCCTTTTCTTTGTGAATTCACCAGTACCGAAGTAGAGCGTGGTTTTAAGCCAATGTCACCATTCCTCGTAACATTCTGCAACATGTTTTCATTTCTTATATAATGTAAGCTATATTTACCTTTTTCGGTTCCTCTGAAGCCTGGCTTTCTTGGTCATCGTCATACTCGGTCTCAGTAGTACCGACGAAGCGTGAACTCAACCAAAGAAAACCTTCCCAGAGATACCGAATAAGTGCCACGCGACCACTTGTGCGGACTGACACTCCTTCCCTCCAATCATAGCTTTCTAAAACAACAACATTTTGTGACGCATCATACTAGCGTTATACCTTCACTATCGTCATCATCTTCTTGTCGTTCTTGGTTGGAACATAATTTCTGCGAAGGAGTTGATTGTGTACTCGCCGTCCCAGCTTTCCCTCTACCGTTTTGGCGATGCTTCGACCCGTTTGCACTCTGAAAGTTCATAAAACTGTTTTGAAAATATTCAAACTGTAGAGATGTTGTAACCCTAATAAAGTCCATAATAAGGTGTTTACCTTTCCATTTGATTTCAGCTTGCCATTGGATTGCAAGGCTCCATTTGTCGAAACCGGTGGTGGTGGTAGCAACATCGGCGCCGATCCAAAAGCTAACTCACTCATATCCTCGCACTCTGAAGCCAAGATTTACGAATAGTTTACATGTTCCAAATATACCTTCCTCTATAGGATAGTTTCGAACAGAGTAATCGCGTGGTCCTTCGTAGACTGCAGGAAGCGCTTCAGTTAATAATTTCGAATACTCTTCATTCTTTATAGATACATGTACTTGTCGCCTGCTAATCCTCCACTCTCTAAAATACGCTTTAGCACTACTGTTTCAGTTTCTAGTTCAAAAAAAAAGTTTACTTAAAAAGTGCACTTACTTAAAATAATACCGAAGGGTGTAAGAAAATATTATAACAGGATAGCCTATGCAATGTGCGCCAAAAAAAGCATTCAGATTCTTTGACATCGAAGGGTCCAGCCCTTGAATATGTTCGCACACTAAAACTAAAAACAATGAGTATATTCCATAATAGGCGGAAAATTATATATAATTATGATCACTGAAAAACAATCATTATAGAAGAGGACCTACTTCGATTTAGACCACCCACGGACATGACTGAATTTGGCGTACCAAAAAAACACCTGTAAAATATAAATGTAATTTGTGTATCAGTTAGCTTAACAACAAACCTCTTTCGAGTATATTCGAACCCCAGCGCTGCAGCCCCGAAAATAATTAGCGGGAAGTAAAACACGTGCTCAACTGCAATTAGAAGCTTATTCAGTAAACAGAAAAGATGACAACTTACCTTGAGGAACATTTTTGGAATAATTACAGTGAGTAGTCCAAATATAGCTAACCCACACGTAAGTTGATGCCAAAAATATCATTACCGGCACTGGTATAAATAAATAACATATAAGATCTGTCGTGGCAGTCACGCATACGAAAAATACAGATACCTTCTGAAAAGAAAGATTAGTTCAAGCAAATTATTGTTACTCTATACTATGATATACATGCAAAATAACGTGCAGTGATTGGTACTCACCCATGAGGCAAGCTTATATTTCAAATACCAAGAACCGTTAGGATAAGAGAGATAACGTAGCACTACTGTATTTAAATAATCATTTACTGCTGCGTCCTGTAACGCCGGACTGTTTTCACAGTTTTTCGCATATAAAAAACCAAGGATAGAAAGGATAAACTCTGGGCAATAGTACCCCATGGATGAGTGAACTAAGTAAGGAAAACACCAACAACAACCAGTAAATTAAAATAGAACATACCGCGGAGTTCTGATTCGCCAATGTAACAATAGTATTTGTATTCTTATGAAATGATTCATAAGCAGCACGTAGTACCAGCCAAAATGGATATAGCAACTCAAATCGGAATCCAATCTGTGAGAAAGAATTGAATCAACAGTATAGGCGACAACGTACCAGGATATCGGCACAAATCACTAATAACCACGTAATAAATACTTGTAGATATGACCAAAAACATGATGACGCTGTTGTTCTGAAAACAATAAAATAATATGGAGGCCAACTATGAGATACAAACCTTCTAATTTCTGTCTCTGGTCTTCCTCTCTGTTTTAATGTACGACGCATCTTCTGCGACGATTCAACTACTCGGGTAGTTTTTGCCATTCTACCCTTTTCGTGATCTGAAAAATATAAGCTGATAAAAACCTAGGACGAAAACACATTACAAGCACTTTGAGGTCTTCAACGAAAATATTTGTCTTCATACCGGCCGATACAAAATATAAGAAACACCATAATAAATGTATGCAAGTGTAGAAGAGAAAGCGGAAATACTATTATTGGATTTCGGATCGTGTGCTGCTGTGCTTTCAATTCAATGCTGCGAAATTGTCATATTGATTTGTCAAATACGGCTAACGAGCTCTAAGTGGATTTCTTGAAAACAAGCCTGCGAATGATACAAATCCTTAGATATAAGACCTTTACGATTATGCAAAACGGCAACCTAATTTTCAGAAACATCATGATGCCATGGCTCAGAAGAAGTGGATAAAAAAGTAGAGACTAGACACGAAAAAAGTAGAGTTTTGGCGGTAATCTTTCTTTTTTAAACAAAACCATAAAAGAACACTAGCAAGCAAAATCCAATCATCATTGAAATACTTATAAGCTTAACTTTTTACATTAATTTCCGATAATTTCCGATATGTGCAAGCAATTTCGTCAAAGAATGAAAAGTTGTTTTACCGGAGTTATATATATGTAACAGCTTATTAAAGGCTCGGATTCTTCATTAATTGACTGAAAAGTAATAAAATGATCGAGTTGTCACAGAAAAGTACGAGAAAGAGCTGAAGCAGTATAAATCAATACGAAAGCTGTTATGCTAATTCACTCGTCTATCTTTTTCGCAACTCCACGCAAACATGTTCCCGTACTCATTTCTTTCACATTTTCTTAAGTGGGGCAGCATTTACGAGACGACTACCCACTGGTTAATCCAGCTAATTAAAATAAAGATTTGAGTTGAGGTAGTGTTGGACATCAGCGAAGCAGCAGACTTGCGAGCCTCCAGCCTCTACGTCCCTCGCTACTCGCTCGCCTGTTATTTTGTCTGCCTCCGGCCGCCACCCCGGGCAGTTTGTTCAAAATAAATGCACAAATTACTCAAGAATTCCATTTTTAATTCCGGCAACAACAATTAATTTTGCCGCGAATTTTGTTTTTGCCGCACACAGGAAGTTTTCGTCGATTTCCCCTACTACCACAGATTTAGCTTACATATGTTTTGTAGCCAAGCCTAGCCTGGAAACGCTGCAGGATAGTAACTAGCTGGCACTAGAAAAATGACCGGAGCACCAATATTTTAGATTGAGGTTATTGAATGAGATACGTAGCGGTTAGGTACACAACAGGTTGGCTTGCAGCTCATACCGGATGCGGCATTAATTTCAGCAATGTAGAAAAACGTGATCAGATGAAAACAATGAAAAAGGCTCGGGCTGAAAATCTGAAAAAATTGAAATTGAAATTTTTTCCAAGTTTACACTGAAATTTTTCAAAAACTTCTGAACCAAATCAGTTGAATGTTTCAGAGATGAAAGTACTTATAGTTGTCTATTGCATCTGAAAATTACAATGGAACAGCTTCCATTACAACTGAAATCGAATGGACTGAACTTTGAACCGCGGAACAAAAATAGCGGAATTTTTGAATTTTTTTCCATAACTCGGCCGAAAGTTATCGGAGACAATTTTTATTGTTACTGTAAACTTGACTAATGAAGCTGTATAACATACTTGAAAATTAGCCCAATCGGAACAACTTTTGCCTTAGGGAAAATTTGGAAATTTTCGATCATAACTTGAAAACGGCTGAATAGATTTTGAAAAAGTTGTTAATTGGTATGCTTATCTCGGAGAGGTAGTGCTACTGTAAAAATATCAGCTTGATCAGAGAAACTTTGTGGGTCCGTTCCGACTTAGGATTGTATATATTAGGGTGACTAGAGCTTCGCGCGCGCTGCGCGCGCGCTCGCCCTAGCTGGGGGGCTGCGCCCCCCAGACCCCTGCACGCTCGTTGACTCCCTCGCCAGCTTACGCTGGCTCGGTCGCAACAAACGTCACTGGTTCTCGCGCGCTTCGCGCGCTCGGGATGGAACTCTTGAAATTGAAATTGAAATGTTTTCCAATTTGAGCCTCCTGACCCCTGAAGGCGTGTTGCTCCCTCGCCAGCTTACGCTGGCTCGGTCGCAACGCGCTCGGGCTGAAAATCGAAAAAAACTGAAATTGAAATTTTTTCAAAGTTTCCATTGAAATTTCTCTAAAATTACTGAACCAAATCACTTGAAACTTTCTGAAATAAAAGTACTTATAGTTGTCTATCAGATGTATAAATAACAATAAAACAGCTTCCATTACAACTGAGATCGAATGGACTGAACATTGAAGCGGGGAACAAAAATAGCGGAATTTTTGAATTTTTTTCCATAACTCCGTTCAAAGTTGATGGATCCAATTTATATTGGTAGCGTACATAGTGAATTTCAGAGTGAAATTCAGTCTATGTTAGTGCGGAAATTGAAATTCTGAAAAAAACTGAATTTGAAATTTTTTACAAGTTTATACTGAATTTTTTCAAAAAGCCGGCGGAAAATTTTGAATTCAAA
>JAQGAV010000300.1:0-37310 GCA_034691345.1 Phasmarhabditis papillosa
TTTATATAATTAGAATCAGCAAAATTAGCTCTTTCATCTGAAATTAACATTAAAAACCCGTGTCTAGGTACCTTTAAGGAAAGATATATATAAAATTGGTTTTGTTGTATTGGTTTGTTTTTAAGAACGGTGGCTTTCAAATTTAGTAAGTGAAATTTCCTATATATTAGCGGCGGGTTACTGTAATCGGTACCAAATAAGAGAGGTGCGCGCGCCATGCGGCGGAGGAGGCGGGGCTGCCCGTCGCTATATACATATAAGACAGAAAAGGTTTTCGGTGAGTTCTGTAATGGTTCCGTGGGGGAAACTAGAAACTGTTAGAAACTTTGAATATTCAATTGATGTTTACTTTCACATCTTACAGAACATTCAATGGAGTCCATCATGAAAGAGATAAATATTTCAACTGTTGATCGAATTTCACCCAATCAACTCAGAAAAGATGACACGCTGCGAGAGGTTAGATACTTCAAGATTATAAGCAGTTGACTGGTCAAATAACACTTTATTCAGATAAAAAGATTTTATAAAATTATAAATTAGAAAACATAGTTTTAGGCGTTATTAATCACTGTAGCTGTCACCTTGTTCCTTTCTCTTGGAACCACTCAGCTAGAAGGAATGTATACCGTAGTCCTACATACCCGAATGGGTCTTACAATAGAACAGGCAAGCGCAGACATCTCTTCGAGACCCTGATTCTAGTCCTTTAGAGTATGATGCTTAATCTGGCAGTGCATCTAATCTTCTCTCCGATTCGTTTCTGTGGAACAATGTTGATCGATCGATTCGGTAGAAGACCGGTTGTATTCTTTGCGGCCGTAGTCAGGTTGGTTGGAGCGTAGCATAATGGATTATTAGCTATGTAGATGTTGGATGAGTTCATCATGATTATTAGTTATGTTGTGATAAATATTTAGTCGAGGCTCGAACTTGTCACATCCAATGTCCAAGATCGACCCGGGAAATATTAGCCAAGCTCGTAGTTTTAGCTAAGCACCGTCAGTTCATCGGCTAACTGACCCTTTTTGTTCTATGATTCATATTACAGCTACATCAAGATTACTTCGCTCTTTATGGGAACAATTATGACGACTTTTGCCTCGGCAAATATCTTCACCGTTATTATAGGTCTGTCATTGTATACAGTCCTATAAATAGAGATGTTTTAGTTATTGTCAATGAAATACTCAGTGAAATCTACGCAGCCAGTGGAGTTGGTGCTATGGGGTCACTGATGATTGCGGAGCTATTCCCTCCGGCTGCAAGAATATCAGCTGCTCAGTTATGTTTTATAAATCAAGATTTATTAAGCACCTCGAGTAGACTGGATTACTTTATAAGATATATCTAAAAATGCGAGAGTTATCTAACTTATATATAAGCAATTCTTATTTTACACACTCAAACAGCGTATTACACGAGCAATTTGAACTATAAAAATTTCAATCTGAAATTAGTGAGAATCAGGCAAACTTTTGAAAGTTAAATATTTTCAACTTGTTGTATCTCCCAATTGGGGAGACTTTAAAGGCACGGTACAATCGAAAATTTATTTTCAATTTTAATGTTGTAATCGATAGAGCTAGTAGTAATAATACTGCACTTTATATAGTTTCATGCTATTTTTCATGAGAGTCAGCTACAGTAACCCACATCACTCGAGATAGCTAAACCCAAAATTCAAAATCTCTTAAAATAGTTCATTTTTCATTAATTTTTTTGCTATTTTTATAATTTTTCTCAACTTTTCAAGCTCAATAATTAAAATAATGAAATTGGAAATGAATTTTTGAGTGTACCGCGCCTTTAAACTATCGTTATTTCGGCCCTGTAACAGGGCATGTATAATCGACGGACCAGGGCTGGCAAAAGTGCGGCCCGACCCGGGCCGCCCACTCCGAAACCAATTATTTCAAAACTGAAAATTTTGCTAAAAAATTAGGAATTTCGCAATAGTGGGGTCTAGTAGGGCCTGGGCCATGCCGGCCCTGGCCTCGAAGTTCTGATAAGAGGGCCGGCCCTTGGGATATTCGAGCTGTAAATTTATTAGGGCAGACTTTTGCATTGGATTGCAATAGCGGACCATTTACTTTAAATTGTGCAGCAAAGTACGAAAAATAACTAATAACCACATTTGACATATTCGACATGTATGGCTACTTGGGTAGAGTTCAGTTCAGTTTGTTCGGTTGGACAGGTTGCCAATTTTTGCCTTGGCAGGCTGCCACCAAATCCGTCATTTGCCATGTTTGCGTTTGAAAATACTATTTTCGCTATTGTCCGTTTCAAAACCTAGACTGCAAGCGCCGTTTGTAGTTAACGTGCCGCGATTACGGGATTCCCATTCAAAAGGGCAATTTCGTTCGGGCAAAATTGCTCTTTCCCTTATAAAGGTGGATATAGCGGCGCGTTAACTACAAACAGCGCTCGCAGTCTAGGTTTTAAAACAGACTATATAAAACCGCAATTTTTTGTGGAAATTTTTTATAGATTATGTACTAGGGACGGAGCAGGACATATTCGAAAAAGAAATAGTAGCTTAAAAATAAAATTTCTCTGATTACGGACAGTTCGAGTATTTATGTCTTTTTATTGCTCGTAGTACCGTTTTTTCTATAATTGCTTTTTCGAATATGTTCTGCTTCGTCCCTAGTACATAATCTATAAAAACTTTCCTCGAAAAATTGTGTTTTCTTGGCGAAAATAATGTATCAAACGCAAAACATGCCAAATGACGGACTCTGGCAGCCTGCCAAAGCAAAAATTGGCAACCTGCCCAACCGAACAGCGTAAGGGCCGTGCTATGTAGTTCCGTGTTACAAACTAATTGGATATCAGACTGCAGAGAAAAAAACTTCCAATATGCAGCTCTAACGTGGTTATAACTATTTGAAGAATACGGAAAGACAGTTGGAAAACATGAGAAAAAATATTATTTTAGTTAACCATGTGTGTACCAATGGTTTGTGGCTTCCCGCTGGTTATTCTTTTCCCTGTAATTTCATCAATATTCGCTCCTGCATACTTCATACCACTTCTCATTGGTCAGCCCATAATAGTATCCTACCTATTCAGGTAAATAAGGTTAATTACAACCGAACAGACTGTGAATAATAAAGTTTTCCTACACATCGCAATATGTATTAAGAATAAAATTAAGATTATCAAGAAATTGAATAAAGTAGAAAACATAATTTTACTAATATTTCGGGTCTAAGTAATTATAAAGAAACATTTAGATAAAACTAGAGCGAAGAAATAGTCACGAAGCAGTCATAATAAAATGTTTAGACATCTTCCGGAAACTAAATCGCGTTCTGTCTATGACATAGTGCACGATTTGAACCTGGATGTTCGCTCAAGAGTATGTGGAAAAATAAAACAGTCAATAACACTGAATTCAGGCAAATACACGAAGATATTCACTACTGTCAGAAAGCAGCGTTCTTATGCAGAATCAGAATCAGAAAAACTACATGGCTATATGAATTCAATGTTACTTTTAAAATAATAATGATTATCTAACAATAAGCTTAACCATGATGACTTAACCTATGTTGCGTGTATATTCTCTCAAACCGGTTTCCCATAATTGTACTGTTAGACATAATAAAACAGGATGAAACTAAGAATAGAAAACAACTGTTCCCTCCACTCGATTCTATTTTATACTACTAACTCAGTACTAGACGGTTAGTTACATATTCATCTATTATACGAACACTTGTGAAAACACTTTTCAAACTAAATGATTGAACGTGCTGAGCGAATTGAATTAACCGCGATGAAAAACCTCTTCACGAAACATTACTCGCAACAGTTTGAATCATTCAACAACGTGAAAAGCTATCTAGAAAACAGATGAATTCATATCATATTGCAGATGATAATCGAGACTGTACAGTCAATTCTCTACGTTTGCCTTCTTATTTTCTCCATGTATTCATTATGGTTTATCCTTGTCAAACGTGATGTCTACGACTGGCCGGAAGGTGAAGGTACGGCTTTTAGCGCAGTGACAATTAAAAAACTAAACGAAATGGAGGTGAAAATAATAACATGTTCGGAAAAGAAGCACAACAAAAACACATGATCTAGTGTTCGAACAATTAATATTCTTTTCTATCAATTAAGCAATATTTTTAGTTAATATTGAGAATAAAGAAGAACAGAAGCAACAACAGTGAACTCGAAGCTAATAAAGATTTTACCCTACTATATACTTTCTTTTGAAAGCTGAGCACAAGATAATTGCGATATCTGATATTTAACATATATTGTTTACAAACTGAAAGGATTATAATCCTAGGATTCGGCCCGGGCACCCCTCATAAGCGCGTTTATAAAGGGTGCCCGGGCCGACATAAATTCGTATTTGCGTACTGGAAGACACTGTAAAAATAGCGATGGTGTCTATTCAAATTGTGAAATTCAGGAAATTGTAAAATAAAAATTATTTATGCTGTATCTGATAAATATTGTCTTTTATAAACATATATGAACACCTTGCTTTAAAAGTTATTTTTTATTTATTTGTTTCTTGATATATGTGTATAACAAAAACTGCAGGTCCTCGATGTCACACGACGAGGGATTACTGAAGACGGACAATCTCGAAAACCTGAAGGAGGGAGAGATTTTCGTCGACCCAGACACAGGCAAGAAGTATAAAGTGAAGAAAACAATTCTCCCACATTATTCCTCCTCGGGACCGCATGGTTTAGGTATTCATTTTCCCCACAGTCGCCGAGTTCGTGCCTTTTCTTTAGGTGATCCTGATGATCGTACTCTTCGTCGAATCGAAGCGGATGTTATCATCCCCAATAGAATGAATGCGCAAATCGAAAAAGTCGATTGCCATGAATTTTACATGGGTTAGTGTATATGCTTTTTCCATACAACTAGAATCGGTTCAGGGTTGGTTAATTGTTTTCGAGCTGACGGTGCCGTCAAAGGCTTATCTTCTTGTAAACCCGAGTTAGCTGTATTTAATAGATGTAAATATGAAAAGTGGGTGTATCTTGTGATAATCAGGTTCAATTGCGTTTTCAGATTCCATGACACGTCGTTCAGACAAAAGATCACGGACGAATACCTTGTGGAGCGTTCAGAGGCTCGAAAAACCGGGATGACTGCTAAGCAACGTAAGTTAGAAGAATATCGAGAATGGAAGCGATCACAAGAAGGTAGTTCATAATCCATGTTGTTATCCATATTGTTTACTAGGCTTATTTTGTGTAATAAATAGTTTATTCTGTTGTTCTTTTATTCTGTCTATATCGTCCAGGCGCATGCACTACTTAGTTTTGTTCTGCGAACTTTTATTCAAGTTTTCTCTCACAGCACTTCAAATGGGAAAGTGCGACACTTGCCAAGTGCAATTCCCTGATCATGATGAAGCCAAGGAAATGCATGAGGTTGTTTGATTTTCGTTTTTTTTAATTCGGTTGTTCCAGTCAGGAAAAAGACACCTTCGGGCGAAGATCATGGCCGAACGACTCGATTCTCTCGGATTTCGAAGTGTCTTCCTGAAGTGGTCCAATGGTACGGATAGCAAGGTCAATCTCGAATCACTAAAAGAACTAGTGTCGAAGGTTTGTTTTCAATATTTACAAAATTTCGAATTTTGCTTTAGTTCGGTGACATAGATCGGATTCTATTCCGTGAAGAATGTACATATGCCATCGTCGAATTCACGAATAAGGAAAGTGCGGATGCTGTTTTACAGAAAGGAAGTGTCTCGGTTGATTCGGTACATTTAAACAAATGTAAATGTGTAACTTTTCATTTAGGTAGTAATCAAAGTTTCTAAACGGAAGATGAATTTTGGTGAAAGGGATGCAGAGAAGAAAACGATTGATGTTCCACAGGTCCGACTTTTTTTCACATGTGCACTCTTCTGTTAAGGTTATTTTGGAAGCCAGAATCCAGCAGACGTTCGTGGATCAGATTGACTCAATTATTCGCCAGATCGTCATATCAGAAGATCAGGTGTGTATGTCAATCAACAGTGGGATGGAATTGGTTTCAGATGAAAGTGCGTAACACATATGCTGAACGTTTAGAAGAAGCGTTGTCACAGTACTTCGTCAATCCCAAAGTGAGAATTTTCGGATCGTCTATCACATCAATTGGCACAGCTGATTCTGATATAGTGAGTGAACTGAGCCGTTATAATGTTCACTAGTACTTCTTAGGACGCATGCCTCATTCTTCTACCACCCGATGATTTCTATTTCGCTGAGATGAACCGGGACAAGTTTAATCTACTAACTTGCGACCCTTCTATCCTTAAG
This sequence comes from Phasmarhabditis papillosa, assembly GCA_034691345.1. Taxonomy (NCBI): domain Eukaryota; kingdom Metazoa; phylum Nematoda; class Chromadorea; order Rhabditida; family Rhabditidae; genus Pellioditis; species Pellioditis papillosa. Next base: position 6,300 of record JAQGAV010000300.1, read on the forward strand.
GGAAGAAGAGCGAATCAACAGGAACTATATCGACTATCTGCTGCTGGTATGTTGATGTGCTGGCGAAACCTTGACTAATATAGTTATTTTAGATAGAGCTCGGTTCACATGCAAGGTTCTCAATGAACTGAGGAAAGACGTTGGCTGGATTGGCCACCAACGTCCTGTTCTCGATGCGCGATGCCCAGTAGTCCGGTTTATTGCTGATAAAAAGGTTTGAATCCGCTATGAATCAATATATTTCTTTTTCAGGTCCTGATTGATCTTTCAATTGCTAATAGACTTGGATGTGCTAAATCGGACTACCTGAAGTCACTGATTGAGTGCGATGCCAGTTCTAACTTACGGCGCATTCTTCTTGGATTCAGATTCTGGGCTCTCACCAACAATCTATTTGAGCCTTTGCAAGGACAACATGTAAGTTCTTCATTTTGAATCAAGAACTATAATATTTTAGAAAGGTCATTTCAATGCCTACATGCTTAATTTGATGGTTGTTGGATACATGCAGACCATGGGATTGTTACCTAAGTTTACGTTTTCTTCAAAAGAGGTCAGTGATATTTATTTGACATATCAAAAGGAGAATTCTTAGGATACCGCGGAGAAGTATCGTATTGACTTCATCGTTCCAGCGTATTCTTTGGAGAACATTGACTTGCCGTCTTTCTTTAAGGTTAGGTTGTTATCCTTTTCTGGGTTTTACATTGACTCACTTACAGGAGATGTTCATCTTTTTTGTCGGCCTTTCTGGTGCCGATGTGGTCTATTGTATTCAAGAGGGTTCAGTTCTTCCAAGAGAGCATTTCCTCTCGCGTTTCAATGACCTGAAAGATAATTTCAAATTCAACCTACTGAATTTCCAGGTTTTTTATTTTTGCGATAAATACTTTACTATAGTTAAATAGGATCCATTGGAACTCGGGCACAACGTATGCCAGAATCTCTCCGAGAAGTGTATTAGTCTAATGCGCCGGCAGATGATGTTTTCTCTCTCTGTCCTGAAGCATAATAGGTATGTCGCTTGTTGATTGCAGGAATTTTTTTTTCCTGTACTAGGTCATGCTTCTGTGAAATTTTGTCTCTCTCCGAAAGTCGACCGTCGTCTGCTACTAAAGTTCATTCTGCAGATGCAATATCCATTCTGGAAGAAATACCAAGCGAGGTTTTGGGTTGCTCCATTTCAGTCCTATCGACATTTTTTAATAGTTGAACCGTCGGTCGGTTTCGAATGTTCTACGTGAATTGTTGGAGGAAGTCTTCTCCTTTGAAATATCAAACGAACCTTCTAACAAAAGAGGCCGTTTTGACGCTGCCGATGATACGAGGTGAATAACTTTTCTAAAAAAAGTTACTAACAAATGTTTCAGCCTTGGAACCTTCTCTGTGCGTTATCCTGTCTGGGTTGGCAGACGTAACGTTCGTCGCAAGTTAGCAGCTCAAGGGAACGCTGATGACTTGCATTTGGAAAGACAGGTACTTTTATTTTATACTCGGTTGTATTAAATTAACTAGGTGACCAAATCACTGATGTCTACTTTGAAATCATATGAGTCACCTATTCGAATTCGTATGGAGGCCATCCTAGATGAGGAGAAGATATGGTATTTTTTTCTTGTGGAAACTACTGATATTTTTTTCAGCGTTTTATTTCATCGCATTGATGGTCCCGCTGCGGAAGTCACTAACATTGCTCACTCTCTTGAGCAACTTTTGTTGAAATTTAGGGAACCGCTACTGCAGGAGATTCACAGGAATTCAGACAATGCAATGGAAATGCATTAATTTTGTTGGTTTACATTTGTACAGTTTTTGTTAGTATATGATTGTATTAAGTTATTATTAATTTTCGATCTCTTTCATTTCCCCGGTGTCTTTTTTTAACTTATTATAATTTTATAAAGTTGTAGTATTTGGTTTAATGGTTTGGGTATTTGGTTTATTCCATGACTCCTTTGCGTAAGTGCCACACACTTGTTAAGCTGTTAGTTTGCTACAGATGATTGCGCCTTCTCAGCCGCCTCTGGATTTGAGCGGTAAGGGCCATCGCGAATTGATGGCTCTTACCGTTAATGAAATTGTTGCACACTTAGTTGAAGCCCACAGGAATCGAAAAGATGTTAACCTCAACCGACTAAAGTGCGAGGTTTATTGATTGTTCATTATGCTTAAATAAGTGTACGTTTGAGGTGGCGCAGAAGTATGGTCTGTCATCCCAGCCAAAGCTGGTTGACATAATTGCTGGTGTCCCTGCTGACTACAAGGTTTTTTTGGTGTGTGTCATTGTTTAATGAAATATATTATAGGAAGCCCTTCTTCCAAAATTGAAAGCCAAGCCTGTTCGCACTGCATCAGGAATTGCTGTGGTCGCAGTTATGAGTAAACCTCACCGTTGTCCGCACATTAATTTCACAGGAAATATTTGTGTTTATTGTCCAGGTGCGTTTAGAAGTTCGGACATGATTTAGCCGATGCTTACAGGGGGACCGGATTCTGACTTCGAATATTCGACTCAGAGTTACACTGGTTATGAGCCTACGAGTATGCGGGCAATTCGAGCCAGGTAGTTGTACTCTACTGAGATGTTTTTAATTGCAATTAAGGTACAATCCATATCTTCAAACAAGAGGCAGAATCTCGCAGTTGGCTCAGCTTGGGCACTCTATCGATAAGGTAATGGTTAGCGGTATAACGGCATTATAAATATACTGTTCAGGTAGAATTCATCGTGATGGGAGGGACGTTCATGTCTCTACCCGAAGATTACCGTGATTACTTCATTCGCAATCTACACGATGCTCTTAGTGGACACACTTCATCCAGTGTAAAAGAGGTGCTTTTTTCTGTTGTTAGCTTAATTTATTTAATTTTCCAGGCTGTTGCATTTTCGGAGAGGAGTAAGATGAAGTGTATTGGAATTACAATCGAGACCCGCCCTGATTACTGCCTCCCACGACATTTAAATGATATGCTGCTATATGGATGCACGAGACTGGAAATTGGTGTCCAATCAACTTATGAAGACGTAGCTCGCGATACCAATAGAGGACACACGGTAGTTGATTAATGTGCATATACTTCATGTTTTCATTTAGGTCAAAAGTGTCTGTGAAACTTTTCATATGTCCAAGGACACTGGATACAAAGTTGTGATACACATGATGCCCGATCTGCCCAATGTTGGTCTCGAAAGGGATATTGAGCAGTTTTTGGAACTCTTCCAGGTGATTACACAAGTTTAATTTATGTTCAATTATTTGTTGCAGAATCCCGATTTTCGACCAGATGGTTTGAAATTGTATCCTACGCTAGTTATTAGAGGCACCGGACTTTACGAGCTTTGGAAGAATGGACGATACAAGGTTTGCTCTGCATATTTATCATTTCATTTCATTTTCAAGAGTTATCAACCATCTGTCCTGGTTGATGTCATTGCCAAAATTTTGGCCCTTGTTCCTCCATGGACTCGCGTCTACCGTGTGCAAAGAGATATCCCAATGCCCCTGGTCAGTTCCTACACTCTTTATTCTATTTTGATACATAATGTTCAGGTGTCGTCCGGAGTTGAACATGGCAATTTAAGAGAACACGCCTTAGCGCGCATGAAGCAACTTGGACTGGCTTGCCGAGATGTTCGAACGCGTGAAGTCGGAATTCAGGTTTGCAATTACTTAATTGAAATAATTGTTAAATTTTAGGAGATTCACAACAAAATCCGCCCAGATCGCGTTGAATTAATTAGACGTGATTATACTGCAAATGGGGGATGGGAGACGTTCCTATCGTATGAAGATCCAGATCAGGTTGGTTACTTTAAAGATTTTCCTCATCATCCTATTTTTAAGGATATTCTAATTGGCTTACTTCGTCTTCGCAAAATAACTGACAAGGCTCACAGACCAGAGTTGAAGGTATGCTATTTCAGTTCGTATCATGTTACCCACATTTTGTTTAGGGGAATGTATCCGTGGTTCGGGAGCTGCATGTGTATGGATCTGTGGTGTCTGTCGCAAATCGCGATCCATCGAAATTTCAACATCAGGTTACTTTCTCTTTCTTTTCATAGGTTTATAAGCGTTTTATTGCAGGGTTTTGGTCAACTTTTGATGGAGGAAGCTGCCAGAATTGCGAAGGACGAACATGGCTCTGATAAAATAGCAGTTATTTCTGGTGTTGGCACCCGTGACTATTACAGGTAAAGTATTAATGTATTTACCAAGTTCATCAATGTATTCCAATAGTCTACCCCAATCTTTTTTTGTTACAGAAAACTGGGATATGAATTAGATGGTCCGTACATGAGCAAATCACTTTGAGCGCTTCTTCGGTTAGTAGTGTGCTCTATTTTATTTCTTGTTATCCTCTCTTGATAGATATTTTGCCAATCATTGTTTCGTAGTAGCCAAAAGTCGTTCTCCATTCATTACTTTGTGGTTATTATTTTCGTTCATATCGTTATTCTTTTGTTATACGTAGTATATGCTTAGTAAGCTTGTTCGTTATAATTTAGTTTCCTTCATTTCTTCGAATTCTATGAGTTGTCTATGTATTTTTCTCATCTTGTTTCGTTGCATTGTAATTTTTGTTTTCGTGTTGTTAATAAATTCATTCCTATCCTATGATGTCCATGTATTGCGCGCGACAATTAAATTCCGGGTAAGGGCCGCCCGTTCCCACCCAGAAATAGGATATGTCTCATTTATTCTCCCCATGCAACAAGCCTCAGACACACTAAACTGTCAACTGTACCTTTTGAGATATGCGGTCTTCTTCACCAACACAGTTCAATTTTCGACAGACCACTTAGGCAGCATCTGCTGATGCCATTTTATTCTGTTCGAGATTGAATGAGCTTTATTTCTACTTTATTGGTGACTAAGTAGAGATTTCGGGTCCAATTTTGGCAAATACCCGCGCACCCTGGGTTTGCAGGGGCGGCTCGACCCGGCTCGTACTTTGTGAGTGATAAGATTGTTGTTATACTAACGTCCTTCTTCATGGAATACTCTCACTTCAAGATGACCTACTCTTGGATTAGGTATAATTCTGTTTTCACGAGAATAGGTTTTGTCACTGATGATTCAGATAGACCCTTACACTATCCAAAATTGCAAAAATTATCGATTTTCAAAATTTCTAAGCCATTTTTCTATAGCAATTTTTAAGGTGCTTCCAGAATAATATTAAAAAATACAGATTATCTTAGGCATCACAAGATTGGCGGATTTCAATGGCCGTCCATGACTGTGTTTTTTTGAGAACTTGTATGGCCGGCCATAGATTGGAGTATATAACACTTTTCAAGAGTTTTTCATTTTCATTATTTTTTTAGAAACTTCTCGAAGGGGAGGGGAAGATCTAGCCACCCAAACTCAAGTGCACATTTATTCCAACTAAAAGGTGTTAAAAACGCAGATTTATTATTTTGGCGCGATTCCAAACAGATATTTATATCCGGCCATCCTGGGCATCACAAAAAATCGACTCTCATAGGTGCGAACATGATCCGTTCGGATCAGTTTTACCTTTTAAAGTTGGCGGGTCGGTACCAGTCCAATACCTCGCTTAATGTTCTATAACGGGTAGTTGAATAAATCAGGACCCATATTCATAGACGTTTATCACATGTGTAATTTCAGCCCTCGGATGAACGTGCTTCTATAATTCTTTTCATTATTTATTTTATATACAGGTTGATTGATTGCCTGTAATAGCAAATCACCTTTTCAATATGTATGTCGAACTTCTTGAATGAGCCACACAAAGTTGCCTTTTTCACCTATTAGAAGTCTAAATATGAATAGAAGAAATCGAGATGCATAATAGGATTTTGTTGCCGAATTATACCTGACAAAAGCTCGCTAGGCTTTATTGCTTGCTATATGCCTCTCTTGGTCATACAAGTAAATGCCATTAATCAAAGAAGTATATTATGTTTGACCAGCTTGAGACCACTGACGTTTAGTATACCAGCCGCTGGTCTAGCAGAAAAAATAAACATGTTTTAGTGCGTTTTAGGGTATGGGGAGTACGAATATACTATTTTTGAGAATTTTCGACTTTTTGGTAAACATGTTTAAAATAAAAATCTGAAAAAAAATTGGGGGCCGCTGTATTACGACAGTACCAAGGCACAGGGTGGCACTGCGCTAGCAATGGCCTCCAAAGTGGTAGTGTCTGACAACTAGTACCCTTTCTTCGGTCGTAAGTGGGACCACACGATATATTGCTAGCCCTCGAACGGTAGATTTGCCAAAAAGTTGGTCCCGGCTAGGGCTGGCCCTTGAAATTCCCACCTCTGAGCCAAACAAAGATGTGAACAAATGAAGCGAGCCGGTCTGATCATCACTCAAGCTCCAGTAAAACCTACAAATCCCCTATCCCTTGAGCAAAATCATCAAAAAACAAAAATGAAAGCTTTCATCTGTCTTATGTAATATCTGTAGGTTTGTAACACGTAAGCATATTCTGCAGAATACGCATTAGAGTTGAGCAACTAGGCCCGACAAAAGGAACCCAATGAGTTGAGATTCAACACCTTTTTAGAAATGCGAGCTTCTATGATTAATTGAGCCAATTCGAGACGGGCTTGGATTTTCTGCAAAAAGGATCCTGCTACTTTCTTTCCAATTAGCCGTCCTAATGGATTTTATAGCCTTCACTCAATTTCGCAGCAATGTGCTTGTTTTGATTCTAAAAGCAAAGAAAAACTAAGCGGAACGACTATTCCTACCATTTTGTCCCCAAAGTTCGGCTTTATGAATAAAAATGGCACTATCTTTCAGTTAGATAATACCTTTAGCAGCGCGTTTTTCTAAAAATAGTCTCCAAGTATGGTAAATAGATCGGGAATTATTCTATAACTCCGGCTGATGTCTAAACGTAAATAATTCAAGATGACATGCATCAGAAGTGTTGTATCCATATGGCGACTTCAAATATTACCATATAATGTATGAGCTGGCTTCGCTCCTATCTGATTTAGGATTTCCGGCCCAATATTCAAAATGCTGTGGAATTGTTCGTTTTGATTAAAAATTTAGAAATTTATATAGCTTTTCATAACTTTTTAATCTGAATAATATATAACCAAAATATTGACAAGAAAATTTTGAGTAGACCGTGCCTTAAACGGAATGAAATATACATTTAGTAATTCAGTAGTCACATGTCTCGTAGGAGTAGTATGTTTCATCTATTTTTTTTGCTCTTAACACGCAATATTCCTCATTGGTTCTATTTATCATAAACAAACAGACTTCTTCTTTATTCATTCATATTTTTATCTTGTGTTTACTCCTCCATTTTTCTTCAGTTCTCGTCATTTAATTGCAGCTTAATCTGTGATTCTTGTCCGTTCCCGTAGTTGAATCCTCAAAGCAGCCGATTCCAATATTTATCACTTAGCTTCCATAAATGCCTGTGGTTATGTACTGTTTTTATAAATTTCATTACTATTAAGCAGTTTTTGAGGTTAAAACTAACCTGTGAGTTCTAGACAACAGTTCAACACACCCATGTATCATTAACCTTTAAAAGAACATTCTGTTTTTACGAGTAAGCATTCTTGTTTTCAATAAGGCTTTTGCTCCGTTCTCCGATGTAAAATTGGCGTTGTTTAGCAACTACATAGAAACCGCCTAAAATGATGGGATATATGTAAAAGAGACAACTAAGAGTAGCGCATTTGCCGTAGCAGGGAAACTAATAAAGCTCAGTTATTCACCTATGTCATTTATGATCTTGTAGAGTATATAAGCATCCTGCTTTGCTTAACAATAACAGTTTAATTCTATACTTTTCCCATTTATACAAAAGATTTCAGTTTCATTTATTCCGGTAAGTCTCACATTAGAAGCTTCGGTACACTCGAGTTTCGAGGGTCTGGTTCCTGTTTATATCAGCTACCTATAACTTCATATTAGTTAACCTTCTATTCCTCTTGAAATTTCCTAAGCTTTCTTTTTTAGAACCAGCCGTTTTCAACGCTAAAAGTTTTTCAAAATAATTCTAAAATTTCAAAATGTTGATCAAATAAACCTATTAAAAAGTAGCATAGATAATTATCATGCTTACTGTTTCTACACATCGATTTGTAATTCTGCGCCCTAATGTAGGATATTCGGGAAAGCCATGCAGTAACATCTTTCTAAGACTCCACAAATAATGACGTCATAAAGACAACAGCTCTATTTTTAAAGATAAAACAATGATTTTTCCATTTAGGCTTAAACACTTAACCAGATGTGCATGCTTAGTTCTAATTTAGTTTTATCAAAACAAACCCTCATCTTTGAAAAATAAGTTCAATTACTTATAACAAACGTTGTCTCTGTTAATTGAGAAATGTTCTTTATAACTTTTTTTATTAAAGATAAGGCAACATAATGCTGAAGAGTATTATTGCCATCAATTCACAGAGGTAATTTTCTTGCTTTTGACTTTTGACAGAAAACCTTTATTTTTACTTTATGTTATTGTTATTAGGTTTAGGGTTAGGATTCCAGCCCCAATTGGAAGTAACCGATTAGGGTTCGGGTACCGGACCATACCTGATTCCGTCTCTTACTCAATATCCTCTAAACTTCAGTCTGAAACAAGAATCTAGTATACCCCTAGCAAGATAGTCTATGTTTTCTCCAAGTACAATACCGCGTGTAATTACTGTCCCAAACACGCAAAGGTAAAAACCCTGCACTTTTCATAAGGGGGGGGGGGGGTTTATTGGGTTTGAGGAATAGAGATTTGGAGTAGTTTGTACATTATGGTGTTCTACTACATAGTACTACATGATGTACCCCCCCCCCCCTTGTGAAAATTCCATGGCTGCAATTTTCCTGCGAAATGGCGGACCCATTTGTCGGATTGTTTTGCGCTCATTAACGTCTCATATCAATCATTTGTGGAAGCTCCGTTTGCAGAGGTTGATGACTGACATGTTTTCAGTAAGTAAATCATTTTATAACAAATGTTTCTTACAATAAAAACATATTGTTCCTCATTATTTGAAAGTTATTAGCAGCTGCAATCTTGATAGAGAGAACATGATTGAAATTTGGAACCAGTCGGCTCGTAGGAGTCGTGAAAATCAAGGGTGAGTTAGAGACGGACTTTAGGCAAGTAATTTAGACAACTGTGCTCAATTATGTGTTGTTCAGTATTTCTAATGGTTATTTGTATTTACCACAGTGTTGTTGATTAATTAAGGCAGATTCTCACATATTATATTTCTTAAGTACAAGCATAGTTATCAATTTGAACCTAACTAGATGCTTCGTTTAAAGTACGTACGTTAGATATATGCTTTACTACCTTTACCTCATAAAACATCAGTTCTGGACCAAACAAAACACCAAACAAACTAACTTTAGTCTAACTCTTATTTGAAGCCTTTCTTTCCTTGCTTGTGAACCAATGAAAGAGTAACAACTGATTATAAAACTCACAACTACCCCCATAATGCTAATCTAACAATTTCATTATGACTTTCGGTTTCCCAGTAGATTTGGATGTTGTTGACATTAATGCTTTTTCATGCTGAATTCCCATGTTTTTTTGTCAACTTCAGAGTTTAGAAATTTCTTTTCGCGGTTCGCCTCACTCAACGATCATGTGTTTATGGGAAAATGAAATATGTTCTAGAGGAATTGAAAAAGTTTAACTCTTCTTTTTGCATTGTTTTATACATATTTGTAGCAAAATAATAGTTGTGTCTCAGTTGAGATTATATCTTCTATTTCTTTAGAAACTATCTAATTATAAGAACTACAAGGGTTCTTAAACAGACATAATAGTCTTTTGTTTCCCGTAACAATTTATATTCTATTAATTACTGCAAACATCCTCTTTTTAACCGTTCACTTCAGCTCCATCTCATTAAAATGTTTTCATTAATTCGTTCGCAAATGTTTTTCGCTCTTTGGAAAGGACAACTTGTCACTCCGTAGCTGCCCTTTAACACTTAGGACACTGAAATTACTCTAACTTACTAGCCAACGCATTTTTATCTGAAATTTTAAATTCTTGCACCCGGGGTGCGTGTGCCTTCGTGAATACGAAAACTGGAGACTACGACCCCATTCCCAGACCCTCAAGCGGGCCGGGCCCAATATGTGTGTAAAAAAGCAATCAAAATATAGATTTCGATGAACTTTATGGAAATGGACGAACGAAAAGACAGTCTACGGCAAAAAACAACATATGGAAATTAGTACTACCTACATATATGGATTAGTAATGCTTCCTAGAAAAAAAAATAAAGTAAAATTTTAAAAAACAATATTTTATTTATTGATTTTTACCCTCAGGGCCCGCACTGGCCCAAGTTGGATGATCTGCCCATTCCGGACTGAGCCTAGTCCCCCATGCTACGTTATAACTCCACCGATGTATTATAAAACATTTATTTGATAAAATTCCTTCGGCATTTTCTAAGAGCACTTACTTTTTATTGATATTTTGTCTACAAGTCACTTTTTGTTTGCTCGAATGCGTCATCGTTTGCCTTATGGATATACATATCAATAATTTAATTATTTTGAGTGGCCGCGTCAGATATTACCACTGCTTACTATATTTTAAACAACCGTTGTGCTTCATCAGATTGGAATGTAGCCTTTAGCACTGCTAAATTAGCAGCAATCCGAATAATTATTCTAAAATTCAAAACCGAGAAGGGGTAAAGTTTTGCGACTGCCAACCCACCCATGCACCCTAGTAAAAAGCGTTATTCCAATCTAGCTGAATTATAAAAAATTGTAGATTTGGTCTGGCAAACTCGAATATCTCCGAAGTCTTCTCAGACTGCGAATCGGGGGCGTGGTGGTCCAGTGGTTAGAAGCTTCGCCTGATAAGCTAGAGGTCGATGGTTCGAATCCCCCGAAGAAGAATTCTTGCAAATTTGTTCTGATTCGCGGTCCGTAAAACGAATAAGCAAACTTCAAAAGCACGGTAAACCAAAAATTTACATCTCAATTCTATTGTTTTAAATCGATAGAGCTAATCATTTCATATTGAAATATGAAGACAGAATTTTTTTACGATCATTTTGGACCAACATTTTAAAAAGTCTGCAACCATGCGTCTAGGTGCCTGGGGGCGGGGTTTTTTTTCTTGCTTGATAAGACACGTTAGCTAGAGAAATAAGCTGAATTTGCAGCAATGTAAATATTTTGATTGTATTTTGGTCCTCACGGGGCTACAGTAACCCAAATTAGGTGCACCAAAATTGAATATCTTGCACAATCTTTAAGTTTCCTTCAATTTTGTAATTATTTATATATCTTCGAATAACTTATAGGTAGGAATAGCATTAAACCTTTAAACAAAATTATGGATTTACTTTTCGACCAAACAGTTTACATTTAGACTCATTGGTCGAAGAGGTAATCCATAATTTCGAATTTCAAATTTGGCGCGCTTAGCTTCATTTAGCTCTTTGGCTATGTATAAATTCAGCCAGGTCACTCATAATTTACTTTGTTTTTAGTACATTTGTTATGTGAATGACAGACATTGTGCTATTCCGTTAACAGGTGGTTACTATTCGGGGAAACTAGTCCTATTTATAAAGCTAAAGAAAAATAGCTAAGGAAATATATATATTAGTATAGTAATAACTTTATATATCGCTATGGATTTGGGCAGTACAAATTTCGATAAGTTTTTAGGATTCGAAAAGATCTGGGCAATAACATTAAAATTCTTATTTGAGTGTTGAATAACCATTTGTATCGACTAAATAAAATAATTACAAATGAAACACAGCATTGGGATATTTACAACAATTATTGGTAACTAACAGTAATATTTCCCTCTGTTGATAGGATTCTTTGGGCTTGCCTAAGGCCCGAACAATAAGAAAATTACTGGTTCCACTGATTTAAAGATATTTTATACATATTATACGTTATATTTTACAACTTGCGGAAGTCTCTAAAAATAATGCTACTTCCCCTCTATAATATAATTAATAATTCAAGTGTTTTTGTGACACCTGCTGAATAACTTTTCGTAAACAAAGTTTTATAAAGCGTTATTGTTCTAACAAAAATACAAATACAATTATCAGTTTTATATTTTGTAAGGGATAGACGTTGTGTTTAAAATAACAATAAGTTGTTCACTTCTTCAAACGGCGATCCTGACTTTTTAGGAGCGAACTAAACTAATTTTTATTTTTTTTTGCTGAAAAAAATTAATTTTCTGCTTTTACTTTCAAAATTTTTTTTTAGTTTTTGTTATATATCGCTGCTATATTGAGTATGCAAATGGCAACTAGCTAAAAACGATGCAATGTATGCAAAAAAATAGAAAAAGCTAGAAAATGGAAGCAGTTTTGCAGATTTTAATTTCCTGTGCAGTTGCTTCGGACAGCCGCACAGGCTTTCACATTTTTAAGAAGAAAAAAGCTTTATAAAATACAAATAAACATTTACAAAAGCAAACTATTACATGTTATAAATTTAGAATTGATAATTTTATAAAGCGTATACTTATTTGTTAGTCGCTTGCCTGTTTTAGTGTTCAAAACAAAAGTTAAATATTTAATTGCTCTTATATAATCAACCCAGATTACAATATTCGGCCCTTCCGTAAATATCCAAATATAGGTATGGTTCCTTAAGTGAAAACATACTGATAACTAAAGCGACATATTTTCAAGCAATGATACTCACAAAAGCAAAACATTTACTTTCCGACCTTCTATGTTTTCTAGAATGATGTTGTATATAACGTAATATTAGTTAGGTTTCTGTCTAGCAAAAGTACATATGAATGTAAATAAAGATATATAAAGATATTTAACAAGTTATTTATGAATTAGCTTAAAAGGTTAATGTGATGATTGTATCTTTTGGGTATGATCAATTGATATTATTTACTTGTAGAAGACATATATATAAATCTAATGCGTCACTTTTCAATATCACTGAAACGAGAATAACCAGAAATCCTTTTTCAGATACGCTTTACTTTGGCATTATCCTGGTTCACGAATATACTAAAACGCTTTTGCGTTAATTTTTGTTTTTTGCCTCTATTTTAATATTAAATTCGCAGTATTTACGCCCACGTTTTACAATGCCTTCCTTTATTTTGGGGGCCAGGCACCATATTTCAATTTCATTTCATTTTTTGACACCGCTTACTCTGTTTCACCAACACCGCACCACCCAGAGGGTTATTTACCTGCCAGTCAGCTTCCGGCTATTCACTTTCAAAAACACAAAAAACAACAAAACTCACATTCACTGGGCGTGACCACTTTGTCATAATTAAGCGTGAATTTTGTTATTATTAAAAATATATTACAGGAGTATGGAAGCGTGAAAGAATGCTTCATAAGCCCCGATAGAGAGTTTTGTACGATTGTGCTTTTCGAAGAATACTGCCTGCCTGAGTTAACAAATAATATATTCTAAAGGATGTGAAAAGAATTATATTAAATATGATTAATGCTTTAAAACCGTTTATAAAACAACTTACTATTTCTTAATTGGATAGTAACTGCTCCAACTGGAGTCTATAACTATTGTAGCAGATAAGTTAGCTGGTTCTATCAAATACTTTATATTACATATAAAAGACTAATGTTTTAATATATTTTTAGAATGTTTAGTTACAATCGTGGCTCTTTGCTAGTTCCGGGTCGTCTGAATCTTTACTTCTAAAACTGATTTCCCTTTCCCGAATGTTCATAATCTCGTGTATTCACTCTGGCAAAAACTCGATTTCTAGTACTTTGGCAGTTCCTCTAAAAGTACTTAATATTTAATCTAATAAAAGAAGCATCGGACGGCACTCTTTTCTGAAAACATTCAAACTTTCTTTTTTATTCTTAATTAAAGAGTTTCACTTGATCTTACTTCTTCGGGCGGCGTACTCTATGTGACCCGTACCGATTTTTGCAAACTGGGCGCCACTCAATTTAGGCATTGGGTCGAAAATTGTCCTCTTTTATGTAGGAACTGTGACAGAAGTGGATTTTTATGGGATATGTCCCGTATTATCACTTACTAAATATACAGCCTATCTAATTCAACCAAATGTAAGCATTCGGTTTGTGGTTTTCTCGCTGTGTTTAGTGTTATTCTAAACATATTCTGTCTTTTTGGGTGTAAAATCGTTAAATTAAAACCATAGACAACCAACTGGGTGGTCGGGACAGCTTCTTCTAAAATAGGCTGCAGTCAGCTGCTTTCTAAAAGAACAATAGTTATAACAAAAGTAGTAGTAGTTTAATTTTAGTCCATTGTAGACTTACTATTTTAGCAATAGCCAGTTTCAGTTTCCCATACCAGATGTTGTTTAGGACTCTTCAAGGGGTTTTTTATACAGAAGTAATTACAAGTGAATGAAAATATAAACCTCGGAAGTATATATTTACATAATTGCCAGTTTCTAAAACCTAATAACTTTAATACATTACATTAACATGTTATTTTTTATCTAAAAAACACTTAAGAGCTTCCGATTATTTCTAATATTATTGATTTTATGCATTTTCTTTTATGATGTCAATAATGTGTTATTTCCGTTTTTTAACATCCTAGACCCCCGTTCTAAGCAACTTTATTAAAGTCAACTGAGATAGATAGAAGCCAACCAAAACAAAGCCTTCTCATAGAGAATCTATTCAGTTTCCGGAATAAGAGGTCAACAATGACATGCAACCATTTATATGTTACCATCATGTGCTTACGCTTAACCGCCAAAACCCAAAATATAAAACTCTTTGTCGTTACAATTTATCATTAGTAACTATCTCAACACCAGCTTTACGTAAGAAAATGGTTTAAAGTATATTCTTAATTTTAATATCAATAAACTGAAATAAAATAAAATAGTTGAATTGACAGAAAAAGAACTCTTTGTTTTAAACTTATTTAATGAGCATAATTTAATGCTAACAAGTTGATAAAGTTTTTATTAACAAGCAAGTTGTTTACCGTATACCTATTATTAATGATGATTAAGCAATTATTTGTTTTTATAGTTTGTTTATTCATTTACACCAATCACAAGATCTCTATGAATCCTCTAAGGAATTTGAGTTTTCTGGTCGGATTTTCTTTTTTCATCCTTCTTTGCACTTGGTAATTACTTTTTTGAGCTAAATCTAATCTTGACTGAGAACCGATAAGCAGCACTTCCTCACCCACGAGATCTTTAAAAAATAAGCTTAACAAGGAAAATAATAAAAAAGTGGGATTATTCTTCGAGCAGTTCACTTTTCTATAGGAACTTCTAAAATAATCCGAATGTCAACTAAGCAAGTGAAGTGAATTTCAAAGGTTTCAACTAATTTTTGTAAATAGTCGATCGAATCTACACTGTTCTTCTCCGAAACTTGAGATTTGTTACTTTTGCCCATGGAGATTCAATTATTTTTCTCAAAAAGTGTTACAATTAGAAAAGTGATGTGAAAAGAAACCGCCCCAGACATTTGCCACGCTAGAACCAGTTCCTTAAATTTTTTCCATATTGACCTTTTAAATATACTTTAGAATTCCGGGTGGTCTTTCCTAGCTTCTATTGTTGTTCATTTTGTTCTGCTGCTAGACTTTATCGCCTCATAAACGCCTTCCTGTTTTGAATGTCAACTTTGGCGCCCTAAAAACAATAATTGTCCCAAATGTTTCTAGCAAAGGATTAGAGGAAAACTGTCATTATTTTTTGATTTGGAGGTTGAGATGGCCTCAACAGTCAATACATATTATTATGCTGTTTTCAAATCAAACTTCTCAAAGAAAATGTATTTTTGCATCTATCATAGGTCCTTAAAACCTGTCATTCTATAATGTTTTATAGGGAATTTAGGCTTAACTAATTAGCAATAAATATCTTATTATATTGTCTTAATTGAGAATCTGTAATAGTTTCCAAGCTCAGAAACTCTATACTATACCAAAACATCACAAATTTCTAAAAATAAACTGTTTCCGCAAACTAAAATATACGATAGCGTGTCGGCCACCCCGAGGACCTCCCGTTTGAAAATACAAATGTTGACCCAATTCTTGTGGGTATAGGGTGTATTAACTGCTCAGCTATGTTTTAGAGTTTAGAAGATATAGTTTATCGATTCCATACCATCTATAATTCGTAACAAATTATTGTTTATATGTTTTTTTTGTTTTTGTGAAGCAATTTTCGACTTTACAAAGCTTAAAACTTAAGTAGGAGCATTTAAGCATTTGGAGAATTATATTTTCCCTTTAATACTTTTGAAACAAGAGTATATCCGACCGGAATTCCGCATTTGGAACCAACTTCGACTGTCTTGCTTTGATAGTTTCCAGCAGACTTTAATTAGTCCCTGATTCTTCTTGAAGAGTTCATCTTTAGCTTCCTTCTTTAACAATTTTGTTAATTTATCCTCTACTTTCCCAAGAATTTCTTTGTTTTTGTTTAATTTACACGACATTTTGTACAATCGTGAGAGAAATTGAATGTTATTTCTGGTAAAAACCTACTCTAACGGCAATAATTTGCTCTCAAAAGTAATGATTGTTCAAAGATTTTCAAGCTGAAATTGTAACTCTAGGCTAGAGTTACAATTTGAGCTTCTCTAGCATAATCTATTTGCCTCTGCTCAATTACTTTTAGTCGGCTATGGCTTATAAAACAGTGGATGTAAGGTATACATATCTAATAATCTGTTTCATATAGAAGTTATTTACACTTTTGAATGCTAGTAAGAAAATTAACATAACCTAGTTGATTAAACAGACAGACCGACATGGTTTATAATGATATATTGTTTATTATATTTCATTTACTTTAGTCAGCTTAAATCACTAGGAAAACACTCATATCTTCTGTTTTTCTCAAATATAATTCGATTTCTCAGTTAAAATAATTTAGTTTCTTCTTGCTTCAGTGGGGCATATGAGTCAAGTTAGCGGATTCTTTTCTATGTTCCTGCTTTATCCAAATAAGGAAGAAATGGCTATCTTTATTTTGACTTTTGAGAAATTCTATATAATTTTACATTAACTACTTAGCACCTACGTAATAGGAAGACCAAAAATTATAGATGCGGGAAAATAACAGTATCGATATTTAAAATAACGTCAGCTTCTTACTTCATATAGTAGAATTACTTCATATTTTATTAGTATTAGCATACTTCTACAATAATATATTAGTATACATTACTACTGTTTATTCAATAATAAACAAAAACCCTCAATTTACTAGTTTATGCTACAACGAAAAGTTGCAACGCCAAACTTTAGTTATTTCCTAATAAGGCATAGTTTTTTACAGAAGGTAGGTTTCGAATGCAGTATTCTATAAAGAAGCGGTGTTAAATAAAACAAATATACTTATAACAAACAGTTGCCATTCACCTATTTTCCATTCATTTACATAATGTCTGGAAACCTAGGGGTTGAAACATACAACTATAGGTACTGAAACAGACTCCAATTTCGAAATAAGAAAAGTTTAATTACATTTAATTTCTTATTTTAAACTAAACAAACTAGTATAGATAAGTGTTCTTTTAAAGAATCCGCCCCTTGCGAGCAGTGTTTGATTCTTTCTCTATCTGCGTGTAACCCCTCTTAAAATGCCTTGTTTTCCAAATTCACAAAGTCGCAAATGAGCAAAATAAACTATTTTCTAAGCGATAAACTCATTTCTTACTTGTTGTTGAAACATTTTTTATACTTTAATTTAAATATAAATACTTTATAAATTCTATAAGAAGAAGAATTCTAAAACGCATTCTCTATTCTTCCTATTAAGAGCTTGAATTCTGTAAAAAGGCGGTGTTATAGTCGAATTAATCCACTAATTCTCCGTTTATTTTTATATAACAAAAGGTAGCTCTTGACAGAGACTATAATAAACGTTAGCATTATTCTTTACTCAGCTTTATTGTTGACGAAAATAATGATATTTAACTGTAATTTAGTCTAAATGTCATAAATATTATTGTACCTGTTCGCTGCCTCCAATATGAATAATTCCATTTGCATGTGCAACATTTTGTTTTTATATTTTAAAAAGTCTTTTTTGCCATTCGAGTTCCATTGTTGTACTCTGTTATTATACTTAATTACTTAGAAGTACAAACTGCTGTCAATTGAAATTCCATCGAATTGATTTAAGAATTCTCACAAATGTCAAAAACTCTAAGATTTTTGCATGTATTTCAAACATGTTGAATAAGATTTTAAGTTTTAAGAAATACATGGGTGCATTTGTTTATTATTAATATAGTTTTACCAAATTCCTTGTTGATTATATGATTTCTTATTCATATAATATATCTTTCTAAACTACAATATTGATTTCAATTAGAAAAGTTTCAACTATCTAACACTTAACAATTAACACTATATTTGTATCTAGATATCTTTTTCTTTACATTTATATCAATAACATCTGTTTAACCTTTACTTATAGCACGCATTCCATGCTCTAGAATACTACTGATAACTATTCAACTAAGATGACAACCTCCACTGCATCTTTACTTCTAAACATAACTTCTTCAGTTATATTGCTGACTAACTCAACAGAATTCACTACCGGTCCGAATATTAGTCTAACTAGGCTAAATACGAGTTTAACACCGGAGCCCCCTACCTGTTTAGCATGTAGATCGTCTTTATTAACAGCAGCATTTTCTATTTTATTCTCTTTAATTGTACTATTGGGTATTCTTGGTAATGCATTTGTGGTAGCAGTTATTGTGTTTGATAGAAAGCTTCTATCATCTTCTGTCAACCAGTTCTTGTTGAATTTGGCCCTTGCTGATATCGGTAGGTCATTTTTATAGAATCATAGAATCCCATTAATCTATTTATAAAGTAAACCTTACTGTTGAAAACATAAATAGCACACCAAGAATGTGAATTTATAAAGTAATTACTACCTTCTTGCAACTCGAACATAGTACTATTATTTATTCTAAAAAGGATTCTAACAAGGATATGCGAAACTTAATTAACTTATAAAATAGTTTTATTCTATTACCTTATTATTTGCAGGAAACCTTGTATTCTGTTCGCCGGATATGTTAATGGTACTTATTGATCGTGGGTGGCTTCTGCCTGACTCGGCTTGCCATTTCTTACGGTTCTTACAGGAGTATTTTCTCTATGCAAGCGTCCTATTGCAGGTACCTAATAACAAAACAGAGAACACTTTTCTCTTATTATAAAATCCTCATAGAGAATAACTCTACCGATGTTATTTAAATCCTTCGAGTAGATTGAAGTAAAAAAATAGATCTCTTTATCAATAGTCTAAAATTAAATATTCTTATTTATTATTTCTATTTTATTCTTATTTTCCACTACGCTTCACTTATTTGCTGCCCACGTTCTTCACTTTGACAACTATTTCACATAAATATCTGTATCAAAAACAACTAGGGGTTGACTAACTAGAATCTTACTTTTATACAAATTCCTCGATAAAACACAGACTTTATCATCAACAAATCATTGGGGTTGTATAGAGAAGCCGTCCTTTCTGCCTTCCTTCTGTTGCATCCTTCTATCTGTCTCCGAGATCATGAAGTTGTAATCATTTTCAATGTAAACCCTATAAGTGTTCATTATGTTTACAACTCCTACATATAATGTGATTCATAGAATAATTGTCATAAATAGCTTCGTTAGCTTCAAATATATCTACAAAACGTGTACCCAACTAGCTATAAAATAACCACACGATATATAACAGAAAGTTTGGGATTTTTAAATTTTGATAGAACAATAAGTTGTGTATTAAATGCATAAATTATATTGTAAATCTGATGTAAAGTAAGATTCAGGGATAATGTATTATACTTTAGATGTCTATCGGTATAGAACGCTATTTGGCTATTTGTGCTCCATTAAGAATGCAGCGATTTACTAATAAAACTACGGTAGGTCCTAAAAAAGCTATACAATTACTCCAAATTCTAAAAGTTGCAAAAGTTATAAAGGACCTAAAACGTCTAGGTAGAATTTTTATTCCTCTAAATATTTTTGCTAGAATACGTTACATTTATCGAATTTTGTACGGCAAAATATCTTGAAATATTAAGCCAACTAGAACTGTTGCTAATGTGGTAATATATTATTGCATAATAATTATTATTAATATAATTTAAATAAATATATTATTCGTTTCTAGGTCTGTGTTATTGTTAGTATGTGGTCTATAGCAGGCGCATTTGCATTGCCCTATTTTATATCACAAGGCATTATTGTTGTTTCTAGTAAATATAAATATTGCCTATGGAAAGGCATAGCAGCATGGCAAAAGTAAGAACTAGAGAATAATAAAGAGATTAACGGAGACAATAACCTCAGTTTATAAGGCAAAGCTTATAATCCAAATTAAGCCAACCAATCCAAATTAAATCTTTAACTTGCAAGATGTCTACCGCAAAGTTAAACTACATTAGTCAGTTTCACTTTAAATTCAAAGTAATTAATGACAATTTAGCTTTAATAACCCTTTTTAGGACTTTCTTTAAATGGGCCGAATTTTCGGTGTTATACGGTGTTCCACTAGTTTTGTTAACAGTCCTTTATACCGTAATGGGACGGGTCCTGTGGGGAAAGTCTGCCACAATTGCAAATGAAACACAACAGGTTTGTAACAATTTGTAGCTGCTTTTAATTGTTGGTAACAAACAAATAGTATACAGATTACGAACTTCAGAATAATCCAAATTTAGCAAAATAATAAATTTTACTACTAACGGAATGGTGGTTACTAATCAATGTTATGAATATTATTCTTTTTTTTTGCAACAGTTTTATTTACAGGAAGCCATATTAAAACTTCGTCGTTCAGTTGTAAAAATGCTTATTATCTCTATGTTCTTGTATTTTCTTTGTTATACACCAATACAAGGTAAGGTATTTTAATAAATAATAGACTATCTTAATGTTAGTAACAAGACACACTCATACAACTCTTATGATCATCTAGAGTATTTGTTTCTGATTGTTCAATTATTCTTAATATTTTAGCTATATTCATAATAGAAACAGTTTTCCGTCGTGCTGTTCATCTTCCTAGTTGGCTTAGACTACTAATAAATGCTCTTTCTGTTATGAGGTACGGTATCGACTGCTGGATTACAGCTTTCTAATTCAAAATAATAGTTGTTACTCGATTGTTACTGGATATCACAGAAAATTTCTAAAAATTTAATTCCATAGCAGAAGTAAACCATTTGGAATATTTATTTAATGTTTGGTTAGTGTACACATTTCATACACTTTAATAAGTTCGGTAATATCCCCAAGCGTTTTTGAGCACAAATTTGAACGTCTAACTAGTTATAATTCGTCATTACATATCGTACTTTATACAAAATTATTCTGTAAAAAAAGCAAATAAAACTTTCTTTATTAAAAATAGTAAGATATAATTAAAGATACAAATTCAAAGGTATATTTCGAGATTAGAAATTCACGTACTTTTGAATCATTAATTATTTTATGGTTCAGCTCGTCTGCCAACCCAATTGTCTATATTATTTGCTGTAGACATTTCCATTCAAGATTTGTGGTACTATTAAGGTAATAACTTATTTAATTAAAAAGCGGACCTCCCGTTTAAGTAAAACAGTTACCCAAAAAGATAAAAAATTAAAGGTAATGCTGGTTTGCTTGAAAACACGTAGTTTTTTTAAACTTATACGTTCTTTAATCGGGTATAAACAAAAGTAGAAAAACCGTTTTAAACGTATTAATAAACTTTAAATACTATATAAATGTTTAATTTTAGATATATATTTTCGTTACTTGGATGTGTTCGTAAAGAAGAAAAGGCGACAATAAAGTATCCAAGTGAAAGAGAATCTTCTTGTATTATTAATAGAACTCCCTATGTCTCTTTTAAAAAGACAGATAGGAAAAAACTCTTTTTAGCAGCTTCTAATCAACAAAATATTTCATTATTATAGTTACACATCTCAATAATCTTTCAAACCTTTTAAATTGTTTTCCTTTAAATATAAGAAAATGATTGTTTCCGGAAAGTAATTACTGCACTTAAGCCACTGGTCCTAGCTCTGCACCGTTATTAACCTTTTTGTAATTTGTTTTCGGTAGTTGGTAAAGTTCAAGATTTTCTTCTAATGCAGCTAAATCGTACTTTTTCGAATTATTCTGTTGGTTTTGAATAGAAAGATGAGCGTTTACTATATAAAAACTAAAAGTTTGTAAAAAAAGTTATAAACTTTTGTACAAAGTAGAAGAAAAGTTGTTAGACAGAAGAAAAGCTAAGTTATTATTGATTGTAATTTTGTTATTCTGGGGCTTTAACCTCTTCATCATTCCCTAACTTATCTCTGTATAACTTTTCAATATTCAAACTACCGAACACCCATACAACTTATGTTAACTTGTAATATTTTAATTTAAACTATTTACTTTTGTATGTATTATTCATGTGATACCTTGATACCGTGTATTTCTATACATACCTATTGATGACTTTGCCAAATTATGAGAAACTTTATTTAATATGTGAATAGTGAGATCTCTAATACCTAAAACAATATGAATATGTTTAAAAACAATGATAATAATAATAGTATAATAAAAGTGCATAAACACTAAAGCATTTGAGAAACTAAAATAAAATGTACATGTTAAGCAATAAAAGAAAGGCTTTTCATCTATTTTGTGAAAGTTTAATAATAAAAACATAAAATCCCACTGCAAGCCTTTCTTTTGGTACAAATGGGCAACTCTTCTTGTTTGTTTAGATGTAATGCTAATTCGTGCCTAGAACGCCAACGGTAAACAGGAGGCAAAAATGAGTTAAAGACAGGACTATTTTTCTAAATTCCAGTTCAATATCTAAATATTTGAAAGTGTTAAAAATTAAACAAAACTAAGGCACGAGGTATGTTAAATATAATGATACTCAAATATTGATTATGTGCAAAGATGGAATACAATTAATTTGTTGTAAACAACGAATATTGTTTAGTTTATTTGTTGTGGTTAGCGGTGTCAGTCCATTGTCCTTGTAATTTTTCAAAGTAGAGATCTCTTGCTTGTTCTGCAGTAACCGAGTCAATACGAGACTTAGGAATGGAAAGACATCGATACAGACCCGAAATGTTGTAAAAACATCTAGAAGAAAGAGTTATTTGGCAAGTATTTAGTATCTTATACAGCTATCACAACAGTCACTTCTTAACATAACTCGTTAAAGGTACTATTGAGCTGATAATCCAAAAAAAGTCAGCTTGGTTCATATGCATGCCATTTTCATGAACGCTTTATCATTTTTAGAAAGTTTAATTTACTTGTGAAACCTATGATGAAAAGAAGACAATATTAATGGAAAAAATGATAAATATAACTTACTTTCTAACATTAAGAGAGAAGACAGGCAAGAATATGATCATTAGAATACTTATTACAGGAAAGAGAGATATCTAAAATATAAATAAAGTATATAATATTATATAATAAGTTAATTGTACCTGATATTCTGCATACGGTGCATATTCGGGTATCCAGTGTAATTGATAACTGTCTATTACAGTATCCTGTGTATAGTGCGGAAGCTTCCAGAAATATACCTAAAATACAGTTGATTTACAAAAGAACATATAAATTATTAATTGAAGTTAAAAGTTTCTTGTTTTAGCAATATGTTGAGCCGGTTAATCTGGTGGGATTTCTAAGCCCGTTATTGTTTGAACAAGATATAATATAAAATAAAGTGAAAGACAAAGATCTCGTGCTGAGTTTTAAGTATTAAAACATACAATTTGTGATGAAGTAGTCATTAATATAACAATAAGCATAATTGGTAACATTAAGAATGTAGTAGAAATATTCTCTTTAAGTTGATATCTTGTAGAAAGAGCACGAAAGTCTACAGAAAGAAGATGACGCTGCAAATAGAAGACATATATTTAGATAGATTAGAACTAATGTGCTCTTTATGGATAAAACGAGTAATTCGAAACTCGGAACTACCTTTCTACAAAATGTTTGCCTACGATAATTATGCGGTATTTCTTTAATATTCTTTTCTTTTATTATTATCATTATAAGTCCTACCTCTCTTGATCTGTTAATGATCCATAAAACTAAGAAAATAGCAAAAGATGCAATATTTACTGCATATATGATACTTCCAAAGATCTTCGATCCTTCGGTGTCCATCTAAAGAAAATGATACTGTTCTTGTTAGGTTAATATGCTGTTCAAACTATGTTTTCTTTTCTTAAATTTAAAACATTTAGCTTGTTTAACTTTATATTTGAATAAAATACAAAGAACAAAGTTTATGATTACTGGTATTATATTATTGCTCGATCAGAGTTTTGTATATCCCATATGCAAACATTAGTTTATCAGTAGAAATTCATTCTCCACTTTGGTTTATACGTTTAGAATGTTTTCACTTCTAAATAATACCCACCAACTCTCCGGCGCAATAAGGTAGATCCACAACTTGTTTAGTAGTCAGCATAGTTGCAATACAAATGAGTACCTACAGTAATTAGATGTGCATGTTTGATAGACTACAGTATACCTGTATTGATGACAGCAGTATTCCTAACCATCTGTGATTAATTATCTCGTAAGTCTTGTACTTCAAAGTTGCTAAAGTCCTTTCTATAGCAAGAAAAAGGGTTGAAATGGCCAGACCCATTCCGCCAAAAACATAGCCTTTGCGAATATCTAAAGATTATTTGAAAAAACCGTGTTTTAAAACTATTTAGCAAGTGTTAGTATTAAAGTCAAGTTTTAATTCTATGAGTTTTTGAAGTAAGGTTATAAACTTAGTGTCTTTTTACAGATTTTTCTAGGTAGTTCTGAATTTAGCAGAAAAGAAAGGCGTCGTTTTCAGTGTTGATAATTAACGTACTTGAACAATACTGGGGACTAAATACTTGATAATCACAACGAGATTCTTCTGGTAGAACATAAGAAACAACCAAAGTATACAAAGACTCCAACAATATGGCTAAAACAAATGTTTAATAAAGGTTTGATAGTTATTAAATTACTTTCTTCTTGTGGTCAGTAAAGGATTTTTAGAACTATTTTAACTATTTTTATTTCCAAGTTGTTCTATAATAATTTTCTAAATATATGACACAGATTCTTACTGTATCATATCTGGGACAAAATCAAGAAAACGGGAATTCGAAATGATCGAAAAGATGAGTGCCTAGTTAAATAGAAGTACTTATTAGGAACTCTATAGTATAAATCAGCATTACTCACCACAGTTACAGACTAACATAGAAAATGTCATGCATAACAAGAGGATTCTGGCATTAAAATGTAAAGATTTTGTATTGAAAATAGCGATTGTTAGAAGAAATATACCTAAAATAAAGAGATAATTAAGCTACAATCATTTAAATGTTTTTAGAAAAAGACACTCAGTTTTCCTCCAAAGCTGTAGTCTGCAGCGTGCTTTGCATGGATTTCATAATCTCATTAAACGATAGACAAACAACTATACTTTTATGGAGGAATTATTATGATATATATATATATATATATATATCATAATAATTCAAAAGACAAAAAGCTTTTTAAAAGGTATTTTGCTACATTTATAGAAAGATCCTGTCTTTAGATAGAACTTTCCAACAGTGCTGAAAAAACTTTTGAGAAAAACTTTCGCGGATATTTAATTCTCGAAAACATTCAGGTATCCTACCTATGATAACCAATGGTTCCACAGAGAGTCGAAATATTAGTGAGAAGTGAACAAAAGACCTTATAGAGTATATATCTGCTGCAGCAGCGCAAAGCTCGCAGCGCGTACACGACATATTCATGCTGGGAGTTCTGAAAAATCAATAAAATCCATCCATAATCAATTTAGAATTAATAGAATAAGACCCAAATGAATTAGGAAAAACTGTATTTCGAAGTAAAATACAATGAAAATGAACAACATGCAATATTATAGGAACTATATTGTATATATTAATTATATCGTATTTGGAGTATAGGGGAGTATATTTATAGCAAAAAACAATACGTATAATCATAAAACAAGCAAGAAACATTAGTTTACAAGCAATATTTAGGTTCAATCTTGTCTATCATAATAGACTGCTTTAGACAATTGTTTAAACTTAATATCTTTATTAAGATTTCAATAAAACATTATGTATTTTTACAATAGCTTTAAATATTCTCTTTGTTTATTGAATTGGCCTTATATTCTTCAATAATGCACAAGTTCAAGTTAAAGTATTAATTACAATTATACTATTATGGATAATCGCAAATTACAAAAATTAGTGCAAACAATTTTTTTAGAGTTGGGAGTTGAATAAGTTTGTTAATGATTAGCAAAAAATAGGATAAATTCCTGGAAAAGGGCTAGTTACGTGTCTTTTTAAATGAATAGATTCATAAAGAAGCATGAAATATCATTTAATTATCATAGTGTGAGGGGTTTTATATAAAAAGTAAGAAATTCGAACTGATCTACCTCTTTGGAAAAAGGTTACGGAATCTTCGGATAACCAATGTCTGATTTATTTCTAAAAACATCGAAAAACACACGTTATATTCAACAAAACTCTGATTGTATCCAAGTAAACAGGAAACCCCGGAGCTACCGTTTACTTCTTAAAGACTCTTATTTTAAAGAGAAATCGCTAGATATGAGAAATATCGTGCGATTTAAAAAAAATTTCTTTTTTTACTCATGAGAACTAACAAAAACTAACGACGTAGCTTGTTTTCTTCTGAAACACTTAAAAAAATTAATAAGATTCAGAATACACATAATACTTCGATTTCTTCACAACTCTTTGTCGATGAAGTTTTTGTTTTTTTGTATAGGATGTCCTAACTGAACTTAATTGGTAACGCTCGGTCACGAGCCTTTCGGTAACCATTCGGTACCTAATATACAAAACTTGTAGAATTTCAGTCCAAATTACGGTTTGGATGAAGAATGAGAAGTATTTACTAGAAAGTAGCATTGAGAGAAGGATCAAAGGTTCGCAACTAGAGCTTATACTAATAGAATGCAATAATTATAGTTAATATAATGGAACCTAAATAGTTGACTATGTAGGCTTCATACATGCCGTATCTATAAATAAGGATCCTCTCATCCGGAAACCTGTTATACTCCAAAGTTTCACTGGCTCTTTCTAACAAAGACTTCTTTGTCAACTAAATTCAATACCTCACAAAAAGTTAAAATATTATACAATAATACATAGAGACACAATTGGAATTCATCTGTCAGCAACAAGTCTAAAACTTTAGAATTTACCATATTCAAGTAAACTGCCATACTTTTAAATCTACTTTGAATGGGCTAGGTCGGCTTGGCAACTGTGCTCCTTAACTTATTTGAGGTTTCTTCCGAATTTCGTATGAACTATGCTCCACCGACTAAAAGGCAAAAAACAAAGGTTTTCAATAGCACTATTTAGTTTTGTTACAATGACTTTCTTACGAGACCAGTGTTCATAACAGTTTATCAGTTCTTTTTCTTTTATTAGAGAATTTCTTTCAACTAAAATAAGATACTAAACAAGAGAAGAACGCGGCTATTTCTGTTTTCTTAGCAGTTTGTCGCTATTTCAAGCATCCAAGTAACAAGAAATTCATATAATTGGAATCTTAAAGAAGCAATACTGAAGACACTACAGAACTACCATTGTTTTAGCTCTTAGTATATTGCTGCTTCTTGTTTCGGTAGTATCGTAAGAAACATTAATGTTTAAGCATATTTTGAAAAAAACTTTAGTCTTTGATCTTCGGAGTTTATCCTAAAAAGTCTTAATTTTTGAAACTTTTAGAAAAAGAGAAAACACTTAAAAAATAGAAAGTTTGAAAATCTGCTCGAAAAAAACGAAATAAAAGTATGTATATTATTGATAATTGATATAAACTGAATAAACATTCTTAAAAGATACTTTCTTCTATAGAGATGTATGTGGCAAATAGCAGTGAAAGGTTTAAAATTCAAGAATATAACATTAAAAAACAGCTAATTATATTTTGTTTTTACATTTCACATTGTTCTAAAATGCGAGACAATTTATTCATTCATTCACAGGTAAAACAAAGACAAACCAAGTGTAATAACGGAATCACGTTGCCACAAAACAAATTTGTCCCAAATGAAAGTTCGTCGTTTCAGTAAAAAAGGGGCAATAAGATAGTTAATGGATGAACATAATTTGTGGTCAGCTGATGCGCAGTTTGTAGGCTTCCTATCCGTCGAAAAAAGTTCGGAAGTGGTAGACTTTGCTATAGTCGGAATGTAAAAGAAATGTTTTATTTTAAATAGGCAAGAAAACCTTTAATTCTAGTATACTAACTACAAAGAGAACCCTGTCCCGCCCATGTAGAAATTTATTACAGGATAGAATCAAAATCCAATATTTCCGACAACATCGTTTGTAGCGTATTTTGTTTATGAACGCGCAAGCTACCGTAAACTCTTATCAAATAGGTTGTAGGTTCTTATTGACTACAAGCTAACAGAATCTTTTTGTATAAACCTGTTGCAAACTGGTAACAACATAAAAATTATACTTTGGTTTAAAAAGAGAAAAAAACTGTACGGGTCAGGGGTTCACAAACATTATCGAATATCTTGTTAGCGCAAAACAAGGCAGAAGGCTAGCTTCGCGGTTGGCGCCAGTACTAATTTAATAATAATTTGTATTGGTAAAAAGACCCTAGGAAGGTCATTTGTTGGCGAAGACATATTTTGTGTGATAAAGAGTAGAAACGGAACGTTTTACACTAAAATGATGAGAACGACGGTAAATGGTCAAATATAGAGAATGAGAAAGAAAATAAGACTAAAAGGGGTAGAGTTATTAGGAATAGTATAATATTAGTTAGAATATAAATAAGAAATACATTTAATAATAAACATATAAATAATAAGGTTAAGTAAAGTCAAGTAGACAAGATATGTTGTTCTAACTAAATAGAACAAGGATATTGAAAGTATTAAGAGTAGATTTTACTCACTCTTACCATAGGACAACATGATTCAGTTGAATTTAGCTAGTTCAAACCTCATTTTTATTTTTGTAAAGCAGCTGCTGAATTCATTTTATTCAGATTAAACTGTAAAAACAAGATTTTAGAGCTGTGATGTTTTTCAGTTTATTGTAGCCTTACATAATAGACAACAATATCCATTGTGAAAACCGTAGATATAAGAAATTAGATTATAATCTACTACTAAATGGACATTGTATTAACTAGTGCACACTCTTTATAGAAGTTATATAGAAGGTTAAAACATTTTAACATTGTAAATTTTTATTTTACTATGTTTCAAGAACCATAAACGACGCCAGCTTCACAGTTAACCGCCCTAGTTGTAATTCAGAATGCAATCACGGTATCTTAGCTGAGAGTGGACAAATTATTATGAAAAGGAATCCACTACAAAATTCATCTGAGGAAAATAAATTGTTATTAAGTGGCTAACGTTTTGTTTTGACAATTTTTTCATTAATGATAATTCTATTATAAATGAACCAATAGGAATTAATTAAATCTAAAACCAATAAAACAAACTTCTCTGGCAGCTAAAAGACTTTAGAAAATGTTGTTTGAAACTGTATAATTATTTAAAGACTAATAATAAGGTAAGTGAATACATGTTTCAATGATTAGAACTCAAACTTGCGTCTTTTTTTACTAAAAGTGCTAAATCAATGACAAAAGGTCAAAAGAAAAATACGAATCTAAGTATAGGAAAATAAAAACTTAAAAAAATACAAAGTAATTATTTATTTCCGAGACAATAGAATTTATAAAAAAAAGAAAAGTTTAAAATATAATAGATGAAGTTTTGTTAGTTATCATTATATAAGTGTTAGTATTATTTCGAATAGTGGTGACAGTGATTGATTAAACTAGGGGATATGGACTAGCCTAAGATAAAGTGGTCATTATCATCATATGATAGAAGCAATACAAATCGGGTTTTACATTCAAAACATTCTAATTAATAAACAATGGTCTAATATGCTATCAAAACCTAGTTTCGGTTAGTTAAAGCAAATTTGCAGATATTTTGACCATGACTCAGATCTAAACAATAATAAAGTGTACAATATATTATATTATGTAACATACTATATATAAAAGAACTCAGCTAAGTTAGATTCTCTTAATATGGAATCTACAATATATTGGAATAAAAACTCCGCTCATAGTACTCTATGAAGATTAGAGACTAGCCATTTCCTAATGAAAAGAATAACTAATTCATGAATAATATAGGAATATAGAATATTATAAAGAAGAAACTAAACTGAAAGATAAACATAAAAGTGAACCCTCTATATTCTAGGCTAGCCCTTAATATATTCGAGCTGAATTAAGCACTTTTGACAGTGGTGTGCAATTTTGCGTTCTCTTTAAGGAAACAATTTGCTATAAAAATAGGAAAAATTTATATGAAAGAGTTTAAAAACTAACATAAACAATCTGTTTTAAGAAGGCTGACAACGTTAAATGCTGGCATTAAATTATTCCATAGTATCAGTTTGTTGTAGCTAGACCACGTTAACACCATAATTATAAAATGGAAATCGGGAAACATCGTAACCTGTTAACTTCAATGGAAGTTAGATTGTAATGAACCTTGGAACACACAAAATTAAGAACAATATTCCGTTAAATACAACATCTTTGTTATTATGCGCGTTAAGATAGGTTTACAATAAGAAAGCCGAAGGTAGCAGAACAAGTGGAACAGTCAAACCCATTGCTTCAAAAATTTAATATTTCACAAAAACTAGCACTATATATACTATATATGTAACTATAGTAAATATTTATTTAGAAATTTATTAAAGTAGTTCTAATAAGAATCAACTGTGTATGAGATCCCATTCCATGGTATAGATCTCAAGCTAATAATATGTTCAACAATCTAGTGCAGCTAGACTATGTTTTGTTGCCGACTTAAACTAATTACGCCAACGTTTCATCTAGATTACGAACGAACCTTACTACTATTAGTAGGGAAACCTAATCA
>JAQGAV010000301.1:0-37239 GCA_034691345.1 Phasmarhabditis papillosa
CAATTATTTTTCGCGTTGGAGCTAAAAATGCCATTTTGCACTATATTTCATTACAGAAAGTAAATTTCGGAAAACTGATTTTTCCATCAGATTCAGCGTAGTCGAATTACTAATAAAAAATGTATACATTATAGAACAGTTCTGATTCTGATGGAAAAAATCAAGTTTTGTAATTGTGCGAAAACCCATGTCTAGGTACCTTTAATGTAAAATACCATCACATGAAGGAAGGGCTTAACGTACAGCCAAATAACAAAGCTAGGAAACACACCTTTACGAATAATCCAATGGTTTCAAGAAATCTGGGTGCGTTCCATGGTGGTTTCCGCGAGCTTCCCAAAAACTTCACAAATCTGAATATATTTTGATAGCATTATTTTGGGAAAAGGCTGGAAAACTTACGTGTGGAAAAGGTCTGAGCTGTTTCTGCACAACTTTGGGTAGGATGACATTATCATTGAAAGAACTTGCATTGCCAGGACACGGGTGCTACAAACAAATATTAAAACTGATCGTAAAATATATCAAAATACCTCAATTCCATGTGTGTTATCGCTCGTAGGATATGTGCTACAAATAAACTGAAGTGAGCACTCATTGAATCAGATGGGGCAGAGCATATTATAGCTAGAAGGGCTTTCAAATGAGATTGCAAATTGTGATCAACCTGGAGGAAAACTAATAAACTCAAATATTCCGAAGTAATTTTGAAAATAAAGAGACTCCATCCACTACCACGATAGTTGCTGTGATCTTATTTAGTTCACCATCAGAGTGAATTCACGTTTTGTGCTTCCCAATGGTAGGCACAAATTACTCTTCAATCCAATCAAAGATACTGCTATGGGTATATCTGATCTTCTGATGATCAATTTAGGAACTGCAAAACGATTTCCAACAACAGGAATGCTTACATTTTCACTGAGCAATCGAGCTACCGAAGGTATGAGAGTCCGCAGATGAATTGAAACCAGATCCGGTCGGGATGTTAGCAACTGCTTCGTACCAACCAAGGCTTCCTTTTGAATGCCCTTAAATTTGAGCATTAGTGAGTCCCATAATTGTAAAACCAACCTTATTAAAATGACCAAGTTGCTTACATAAATCATCCAGTGATAAGCCACGAAACGACAGTGGTGCGTCAGGGGTTTCAGTCTTCTCCGACAATTGCGAGCTGAGCACAAGCTTCTTTGCTGAGATGAATTAGCTATTAACATTAAAATAGTAAATACTAACCAGTAATTGTTGTGTCCGTTGTCGCAGTTTTCTTCAGGCGTTTTCCGACCTTCAGCTTCACCTTTTTGAAGGAATCATTTTTTCGTTCTTTTTTCTTCGTGACCATTGTGGAAAATTCCTAAAATAATCTTAATAAAATTGAGGTATTTTGTTATTAAAACACGAAAATAATAAAAAAACATTGACGTTGCATTTTTCAAATGTTTGGGCAATATAAATCACGCCAGTGGTATAACATTACCCCATTGGGCAAAGTGAACGTTGGAAAATTTGGTAAATGTTGTGCTTTAGTTTTTCATCGATTTGGTTTGCCAACGTAGTTAATATTCTTGAAATGAATGGTTGTTCAGATGAATTTAGTAATAAACCATAAGAAATACCTGGAAATGCCAAAATATTTTGCCTAAAATGTAACTCCAATGATCTAGAACATTTGTGTTCCCTGTCAGGCTGTTTTCTGGTGGTCGAACCGATTATACATATCTGAGTTCTGATTCTGTGTAACTTCCACCCGATATTTGTGTTTTTCTCTGTGCCCTCTTTTCCCTGACGGGAGGTCATTTTCCATCACAAATACGCTGCAATGCATGGTGTAGCCAGTCTGTTCTGTGTATAGGCGGACCATCAGACAGGAATCTGATACCTACTCGTACCCATAAAGTCGAGTTTGTTCTAGGCATAGAACCAATAGCGTTCGGCCAGCTGAGCGCGGTGCCTCTGTCAGCATCACCGAGGGTTCCATAGGTGAATAGCCGACGAGGAGTTCACCAAACCTAGAGTGGACCACCAATTTTTGCAAGCCCAGCGGCCGTAGGGCTGCTACAATATCAGAGCTAAAAACTTTATCGAACAGGACTCCCTAAATCCGGCTAAGCCAAGGCGGGCAATTCAGCAGGTATCTATTTACAAAATATCAGCGTCAGAAGTTGAATGTTTAAGAGTATTCCGGTTGTTAGCTAAAAGACAACTGAAAGTGGATTCCCGGAGAAAAAGATACCAACTTTTCTAATGTTGGTTGAAGCCTGGTTCGAAATAATAAATGATGCTCACTTCAGTTTTACTAGCATATATCCAGTAAATTTGGACTGCGCGGACCAATTTTAATCAGGCACATGTGTACACGTCCAATACCTGTCAATTATTTACAGAAAGTATAGTCGGTTTTTCGTGCCGGGCCTCGCAAGTGGGACACCAATATGATTCGGAGGAATTATTTGTTTGTTCCGCAGCCAACATGAAACCTCTCTTGCCGCTTGACTAAAAAACTCCAAACAAAAAATAAATTTGAAAGTTAATATTTATCAAGGTAAAACATATCAATAAATACATGCATCGTTAGTTGAGATAGAAAACTAAAACTTGTAAAGGGAACCCGGACAGGAATGCTAGAAAAGGAATATCACAAGGTAAAACGTGGGATAAATAATAAAGAAAGCACAAATAAATATATTAAAATAAGTGCCAAACAGTTTGGCAATAAACCCGTAGGAAGTCATTTAATAACAGTTCGCTGGGTATCTGAATCAATAATTGAATCGGGGGTAATAGGGGAAAGTTACGATTCTATTTAGCAAATGCAAACATTTTCTCGTTTTGTTTTCCCAGAATCTCCTGCAGTCGTTTGGACATGTAGAAAGGTTTCTCTGGGCTTCCGTCGTTTTGTTCTGAATCTTCCACTGAAAAAGAACATGTTTTCTGAATAAAATTTTATTTTTCAGTATTATTTTGAAAGAAGATAATATATTGGTGAGCCATTACATGAATACTCAAAAGAATACGGATCCTTCGGTGATACAATGTCAGAAAAAGCGCAACATTATTGTGTTCAATAACTAATGGTAGAACCAACATGAACTACTAGGCTCGGAAGTGAAAAACATAGAAAACTTACGGAAGCAAATAAATGTGGTGTCGACGGCCATTTCATAAACATCAAAAAACAAATCAGCCATAAAGTAACTGCCTAAATAAAAGCAGTTGTTACCAATCAGAAATATATACCCTTACCTATTAGTACGATTACAATTGGGACGAAATAGTAATACAACTCGACGGTCGGAATACCTTTGATAACCCATTGGCCAGAGAAGTAGAAAAATGCCACAGTACCTAAAAAAAAGCACAAATAACAAATCAATGAAGCAGTTTAAATGGTCAGTAAACTATTGTGCTCCGTAACTTGAACAAGTTACTTAATGGTAAAAATAAAGCAACGAATTTTAGAACTAGGATTCAGTTGATGGAAATATTGGGCTTTGTATAAATCTTACCCATTCCAAGAGTGATCATAGCCTTGCCAATGAAAAGAAGAATACCGGCAACTTGGTTTACAACCACTGTTCTTACAATGTTCCTTGTCAGAAGTAAAAAACTGTCCTTTGCCGAAGTAAAGAAGTTTCGACCGTATATGGCCATCTAAACAGCGGGATTGTGCTTTGTTTAGTTTATCGAACACTTACCATTATATAAGCATTCTTTGTGAGGAACTTAAAGAAGACTTCCATACACCAGAAACAGCATTTTAATGCTCTAAAATTAAAATGAGTTAGCGATGTGCAGATCTAACCCATTTCACAGTGATTTCCAAGGCCGTTAGAAGTTCTGCGTCAAATAATTGAAATCACGATTGAAGTTCTTTCGATTAAACGCAAAATTCATAATAGGAAGTCGTATGTATGGAAAACCATTTCATTTCACACGAAACAGGGTGAGAACACAACTACTCTTGATAGAGGGAATAAATTAATCACACTGATAAACTTACGTTAGAATATATTTGAGTACTTGACTCTGTGTTGTCTTGGCCTTGTTATCCAGATATTCCAAAAGGACACGAATTATTTTGATTAGAGCTATAATTAGCGAACCAAATGCTAAAGATCCAAGGTTGTACCTTAAAAATTGCTTTAGATTGTGCCAACTTATCTATAAAACTAACCTAACAGCTCTTCCGAGCGCTCGTAAAACAGGGAAACTGGGCAGATCTTTAGACTTATCGAATGCCCAATAATGAGACGCAAATGCACCAGCCAAGGCAATGTCACCTGAAAATAAAACCATTATTAAGCTTACGAGTTAAGTAAACAACCTAGAGCAGTTACGAAGCAGCTGACCCAGAAGAACGCAAATAAGTTATAGACTTGTAACCAAAATACAGTATCCTCTTTCTTTGTGAGACCGACATAGATACAGGAAGGATTCTATAAAACATATTAGTTTAACATAGTAACATAGTAAGCACTTTAGTTTTCTTATTGAGGAAATGATTAAGACCCCTTACTTTACTATTGCAATCACACAGTTCACTTGAATTTGTAACTTTCCCGTCGAGACCCATCATACGACAAGTATCCTGGCCAGAGGAAGCAAGCCAAATTGAGATAGTACCCCATAATGCGAATACCTAGAAAATTAAATTGTGAGAAAAATTTTAGAGACATTTTTTCACCAGAATATGGAGTACGAATGGAAAGAGAGGAAACAGTAGAGTGGACATCATGTTGCCAACAGCCCTAAAACCAACGCAATTAACACAGTGTAAACTTTTTGGCATCTTTCCCATAAACAATGAGTGGATGTAATTTAACTTACTTGCTTGACTCCTCGATAAGCGCAACTGCGATGGATATCCTCTTGCGGACAAATAGCAAAATGAGTAGCAGAAGAATAAGAATCACAGAAACAATGATTGCTGAAATATTTTGAATTGTTTGTGTGGAAATAACAAGAAGTTTGACTGTTTCATATAGTATCCATTAACTTACCAACAACAAGCCAAGTGGTAGGCATTTCAAAATAGACGCTGAATATTGGTTGGAAGGAGAAATCATCGACAGCTCCTGCCTTTATCAATGAATTCCATTTGTACCAAGAATAACCACTACCTGAAAAACACCAGTTGCTGATTAAACGATGGAGAATGTTCGATTGGATTATATTTTTCTCAATTTTTATCAGCCAATGGCAATACTCAAGCTTCGATACTCCCACTTGTTTTTATTTTTTTCTAAAATGAATTTGCCAAAATGAATTTGTGGGGACTATTTTATAAATAAACTAACCAGCTGAGAGAACGCCAACTACGGCGAGGATGGATGTCCAAATCATAAATGAACCAAGAAGACGCATGATCACAGTCCAAATGAAGGCCAGAACTCCAGCGGCAACTATGAGGGCCAGAACTTGCCACCAAGTCTTCGATAAATCATGGAAAATCTTAGTAACCACTCCTTCGTTGTTGACCACTGAACCAACATATCTAAAAATTATGCGTACTTAAATATTAGAAACAGTGTATATAATTTCCACTACTGACAATAAAAAAATGCAACGAAAAATACCTCAAACAAGTAACAGCTATATGACTCTTTCATACCTTTGGCCAATATAATTTGTGTTGATTTCGTAAGCGGTATTCTTTTGAAGGTGATCTACCGCTAACCTCGTATCCTTTACTTCATTATCTCTGGGCAATGGATTAGTCGGGTCATCCGTGAACGAATTCTTTAAAATATCGAGAGAAGATGAGATATTAGCTTTCTGCAGTTGATTCAACGTATCCGCCATCCCAACGGCTGCTTCCGGCATGCAACGGCCAAGTACTAAAAAGCGAAACTTATTGAGATGGATTTTTGGTTTACGTACCTGGCACTGACTTCATAGTATATGAAGCGCACTTCTTAGCCTGAACAAGTCCTTTTAGGGCCAGAAAATTGGTAATGGTGCTCTTGTCAACATCTTCAGTACAATAAACCAATGATTGAACCTGGAAATGTTCATTTGTCAAAATAACCGTAACTGAGCTAATAAGAAATGCTAACCATCAGGTTGATGTAGCTACCCGATTCCAGTAAAACACACCTTGTTATTAAACTCCGTTGGAGTCCCAGCAAACGCTTGCAGTTGAATGTAGGAGTAGAGTTCATTCGGACACTTGGAAACACAAATCTGAAAAAATACACTAAAATACGCATGTATGCATGCAACATTAACTGCTTTAAGAAACTACAAAATTGTTGGGAAAATAATTCGTAAGTTATACGTGAAAATGTGATAGCTTTCCATTGGCTACGTGAATGCTTTTGGGCCAGAACTGCATATCACACAAAATTGGACACATGATGCAAGTGTGCATTTACCTGAGGAGTCTGACATCCACCCAATGCAGTTGTGTAAGAAATACACTTCGTAATATCGAAGTAGAAGATAAATGGTTTGTCCCTAAAAACAAATAATTTATTTAAAATTGTAACAAGTATTTCAGTTAAAGTGCGGAAGAAGTGTAACTTACGTGAAGTTATAAGAATTCGACCTGGAGCCACCACACCTTCGGCCAATGCTATCTGTAGGATAAATCAAGCGCTCAGGATCACCCCACATCATACCTGGAGTAACGGTAATTCAATTAATAAACTACACCAATATGCAAATATATAAGATGTTGTGCACTTATAATCGACGTTAATGCATCATACGAAATCTAATGAAGAACTTTTACAACACATACGTTTACAGACACATGCATTCCATTAATGAAATGCGAAGCTTACCTATAGCTCCAACAACTCCCCATCCAACTGTGAAGAGTACAAAAAGAAAACAGCAAATTACATCGGTGCATCCCCTAAAAAAGATTTTTACGTTTTTTCCTACGAATTTCCTGAAGTTTGCAAAATCTGGTAAAGCCCGTACCGTTTAGTATACAAGTGAGGATTTTGTCGCTTCCGTTGTTTTCCTTCTTTTAGTCGGAACCGAGCGACTTTTGCACCCATCTCTTGACCACGCCCAGATTGCTCTGCCTCTAGTAGATCCTCCGTATATATGGGCTCATCCGCATATTGATCTCCCTCATTAGGCGGAGAAAGAGGAGGAGCGTTAGCCATAGGGTGGATTTGGTGACCCGAAAGACAGGGCATCTGATGAGATGCAGGACCCGGGTAAGGCGGTGGTGCAGGGGACCCCGGAGACATGGAATAAAGATGGAAAGCTGGGGCTGAGGGATAGACTGGGCGCTTCATAATTGCATCTACAAAATTAGAGTGTATGTAAATAATATGAAAAAGAAAATAAATATAGAAGTGAAAGAAATTTGGAAACATCTACATAATGGATTGAAATATGAAGATCGAATTTGTTTGCTATATATCATTCTGAGCGTCCTTCGTGGTAGTTTCAAAATAATGTCACCCTGCGTTTAGAATTTCACAGGGGCGGGGTTAACCATCCCCGGGTAAGCAAAATATGTGACGTGTTATGCGCAAAATCATCCAAGTTTGGAAAAACTTTAATTTTTTCATCTTTATATGTAAAAACCTCTATTAGCAATTGAAACACATCAGACTTGTAAGATGAATGTGTTTTTCAGCAAATTAGTGTGTAATCTATCGCATTTTCCTTATCTTTCATTTGTTCTAAGTTAGTTTGGTTCTAGTTTATTTTTATTTATTTTAGTTTTCCCCTTTTCCCTTCCTTAAAAAACAAGATTTTGTGTTATGGTTGTGTTTTCGTTTAATTATCTTTCCTTGTTTAAATAAATTATTACTATTAAAAATTCTGTCTACAGTAACGCAAATCTGAACTACCAAATTTCAGATTAATGTATAAACGTTAGCTTTTCAGAGGAAAGTACAGATTTTACTGTATAAACATATAATTTATCAAGTAAGTGTACCTAAAGCCAATCACATAAACTATAAATATAAATCAGGTATTGAAGAATGACAGTGAGAGTATCGAATGAACTTTCGCTAATTAAAAACAAGAACTCTGTTTGTTTACTACGAAACATTTGAATATAAAAGATGAATGAAGTGTTGTATGTAGATCAAATAAATGGAAAGTACTGAAAACAAGTTTGGTACAAAGAAAAACATCAGTTTCACTAAAACAAGGTTGATTATCAGAAGAAAGTAAATAACTACTTGAGAGAAAACACTATAGAAAAAGGGAAAATAAACATCAAGTCGAAATGTGCGTGAGCCACAAGGTGGCAAAATTAATTAGGTTACGGTAACTTGTGCCTAAGACAGAGAATGTCTATGCGTCTAGATAATAATCGCGAAGGAACGACAAACTCATAGCCTATGAATCAAAGGTTTCTAAATGCAACCTTAATCGGTATTCAAGGTAAATATCCAAGTTTGACAACTAAAATTTTATGCGAATCAACAGTTTTGAGTCTTTATGCGTACTATAAATATACAGCCCCTCCAAAATAATCATGGTTTTTTGGAGCATCGATTTTAGCCTCAATAGTAAGGAAAAATGTTCTATACCATCTAAACTTATGTAGATCAGTTACGATAGATATTATTAACGGTTAACTCAACTTATTAGCACTATAGCTGTCTCATCGAGAATGCGCGCCCTATGGGACAAGTCGCGCTAGCCGGCAACATTTGAATGGACAAACTCACTACGGGAGACCTCACATTGAACAAAAGGGGCCAAAATAAACAGAAGGGCGGAAAACAAGGTGACTAATGAAGTTCCGTATTCGGGATTACAAATATAGAGACACTTAAAGCGACCTGTTTAGAAAAACTGCCAAATAGATGAATAGTAATAGTAAATTACAAGGTTGACAAACAACTTGAAGACTCAATATAGGCAAATTCAAAAGTTAAAAGGTTGTGTAATTATTAACAATGTATGTTTTCTCTGGTTAAAAATTTTCTCACAAAAAATACGCAAGGCATATCGCTTCTTTACTTTGAATGGTAACGTATACGCAGCTAATAAAGTATATTACAAGGCTTACATTTAGTTACTCAATTTAAAATGGCACATATGAAGTAAATGTTAGTGGCCTTTGCCAGTAGCAACAACTGACAGTTCGGCGGCTTTATTGCTCTTTTTCGTTGTTTTT
Source organism: Phasmarhabditis papillosa (assembly GCA_034691345.1). Lineage (NCBI taxonomy): Eukaryota > Metazoa > Nematoda > Chromadorea > Rhabditida > Rhabditidae > Pellioditis > Pellioditis papillosa. The sequence continues at coordinate 9,104 of JAQGAV010000301.1, forward strand.
GGTAATCAGAATATACAAATATATTTGAAACTTATCCTCAACTATTTTCATTTCAGCAAACCTTCAGAACATATTTCAGAGAAAATCTAGTTAACAGGGAGATTTAGTTAAAACATTTATATTAAATGCGTCACAATATGATTTTAAGTGACCATCAAGTGTGGGTTCAGAGAGTGAATTCTATTTACTTTAGACTGCGGACAGCAGCAGGCCGAAAGAACAAAAAAACAAGAGTGTTGGAGATGAATTTAAGGATAAAATATATAAATTGTGGTTGATATAGTTCGCACTAAAACCAAGAACGGTAGCGCTGTCTTAAAATATCAGGATTTTTGAAGGCGGTTCGCAGAAAATATACTGGATTTCCCTTGGAATTTATAAATTGCTGCCTACAGAGTACTCCTGAGAAGATTGATCAAAAAACAATCCATTTCGATGATAGCTAAAAGTACTTTCATATTTCAATTAGATTTCATATTCAACACCAATGGTTAAGGAATGCATTCCGACAAACTGACAGATTGTTTTGTAGCAGATGTATAGAAACAGTTACTACTACTGACTTTAAGATTGCTAAAAAGTTAAGTCAATAATCTTTTTCCAGACCATTTAAATAAACCTTTAAAGGGTCAGAAAGGGCATTCGCGCCATCAATTATACTATCAATTTCACACACTTTAGGAAAAATTGTAGTTGTTATTGGTCTAATTGTCCGAAAAACGATATTCCTAAGTCGAGCACACTACTTATAATATCTTCGGGACAAATTTTGCTTCACTAGAAGGCCTAAAATTAGTAGAACAAATTTTAAATATGATTAAATGGTATCGAGCCACCCCAGAGCAAATGCTAGACGGTCTTAAATCGTCTTTGCTACCTTAGAATGCATCAAATGAGCTCTATTGTTAGTTCCAGGGGATGTGAGGTAGAGTGACCGGTGCACTTAACAATGAATCATGGATAAACAAACAATAAATGAGGAGATTTTCAATGTTTTAGGAACAAAGGACGAAACTGTTAAAAATGTTGTGCAGACGGAGGCAATAGTCAACTGCAGAACCCATAGAAGATTATGTTTATTAGTTAACTCTAACAATAAGCAAGGCTTTTTACAAGCATTGGAACCATACTTTAAAGACTAAACAGTTATATCTTTTTCGTTTGTTAAACTAAAAGTTATTATAAAACTATATAAAAGATAGTTGTTCCAATAGAACTTATATTGTGGGCGATAGCCAAGAACGTACACCAATATTATTATTTAGTGAATTAGCTTTTGAAAATATTCGAAAACTTTTGTTTCCAAAACATTTTCCAGTTAAATAAACTCGGTATATGTCAGCTGTTAGTGACGCAAACATTGCAAAGCAAACGTGAAGCCTCGGAAATGAAAGAGGATGAAAAAGATAATAGTTACATACAAAGCACTGTTAACAAATATACGCAAAAGTTACATAATTGCATTCAATATTGTCAGGAAAACTGTATTATTTTATCTGTTCTACTTTTATTACATCATAAACACTTATATTATTATAAATATACTATTATATTCATATTAAATGAGTAAAAAACTTAAAATGTTTGGATATTTCGCGTTTTGAATAGTTCTGACCCCTAGCGGTCAGTTTTACAACAATACACATGCAGGAAGCGTACAAGGATTCGAAAATCAATATTTGGGATATAATCGAATATTTTATTAAGAATATAAACATAATAAAGATTTTCTAGTTTGATTAGTTTTTTAATTTAAATATTAAATAATTTTACAAATCTAAAGGTTTTAGAGCAAATAGCTTTTTGAGATCAACATTTGAGCTAAGATGTCTCGAAGTTGTAGGAAAAATTTGCTTGAAAATTCGTAAAACTTTAAAAAGATCCGATCTAAAGGGCACCGTTCAACAGCTCAAGGTTTTGAAACGGACTATGTTACTACATTAAATTTACAAGGTTTAAGGTTATTTAATGAAACTAGTTTTTAAGAAGAATTCGGCTTAATTCATCAGTTAGGTGACATCTGTCAAAACTGAGTACTAAACTTGCAATGAATTGTAAACGCACGGTAGCGGACCCGACAAGGCCACCCAACCATATTAACAGATGATTTACCAAGGTTAATTTCTACAGGAAAAACAGAGGTATTCAAAGAGTTCTTATCGAAGTAATGATCTTATGTAGTGTTAGAATACTTGTAAGGCAAATATAATACATATTTTACAGATGATATAGTTTTACACCTGGTTTTATTCTAAATCATGAAGCTAAATCTCTTCTCAAAGTATATTTCACTTTCTAACACCACATCTAATTATTCAAAGTATAGTCATATGATTGAGGACATCGGTCCAGGTTAAAACAAGCTAAAGAAAAAGTCTCAGTGAAGTTATCGGCTATAAACACTATAAATTATAGAAGGCCAAAAACAAAGAATTTAGCAGTTTTATTCAAATTATAATATAAATTATAAAGAATAAAAGTATTTTAGTAACCAAAATAGGTTTAAAACAACTAAAAATAATATTTAGTTTATGAATTTACGGGAAGTTATTCAACAAACATCGCGGATTAAGAAGATGTTTTTGACAGGAAACATAGATTATTCCTAGACGAAAAGCCTCCAAGTCAAGTTAAGTAAAGTCCCAAATAGATTAGTAGAATAACATTATTTGCCAACTTTAACTATGATATACTCTAAATTTCACAAATTTAAATTATTCAAAGTTTAATTTAACCTAAGAACTTTTAGGAATAATAATATGTTCAAAATAGGGGAAAAAGTGCCTACATATATAATTGGATTATAAAAATAGTATCTTGACCTATACTGAAACGGTCTGTTAATACCAAAACCTCAAACAAGGATATTCTATCGCTATAAAATTTTAAAGTAGCTTCTCCAAAGCGCCTTTAAAATATGTCATCATATCCAATACTTTCATACAATTCTGATTGTTAAACATAAAATAACAAAGTTGACAGAAGATTCCACGTATGGATAGGTAGATCTGTATTGAACAGAAACAAATTAGGTGCGGTAACAAATAATCCTGTTAACTGGTTGTTCTGTAGCGACTGTTCCGGTTTAATTGGTTTGTAGGAACACTAAGGTTTAAAAACATATGAACAACGAATGATTCAAACAATCAATAATTGAGAAAAATAACTTTTGTTTTAAATTAGCTGGAAAAGTATTATAATTATGTGACGGATTTAGTACATAAAACTTATGTGACTCTTTCAAACACAACGAGTAGAAGGATTTAGCTTATTTTTTAGTATATTTCTTTTTACGTATAAGCCTGCTAAGTCCGCCTTCACTTTTTCGAGGTTATACATCGAGCTGCTAATAAATAGTACAACGAGGAACGGCTACGATATAACAGAATACATAAATATACGGAAATAAACCAGTTTGTAGGATGAAAAACACAATAAATAATATTAGTCAGATATATATTATAGCTTTATTATATAGAAACAGAAAGCACGACTTCGAACTAACATTGACAATAAGAAGATTGAGAAACATTGACTGAGGAACCTTGTAAAAACTCTAATCAGCTCATATAAATAAAAATAAATTCTCAAAATCTTAGAAGCTAACTATGTATCTTTCATAAAAAACTAAAACTTTAAAGGTAGCATTGTTTTATCTTTTCTTGTCTTGATAATGGAAAAATAGCGATAGTAAAAAGCGGTTCGCCGATAATAGACAGTGTTCCCATTGGATATTTAGCATATCTTTTGATGCCATGTTCACTGGCTTTGCCCTACAGCAAAGAATATCAACTATTAGAACCGGTTTCCGGCTTTAATAGTCATCGCAGCCGTGTAGTTAAAGGGTGAATACGCAAATTAGATGACTGCGTACAAGATCTTGCGATATGATTATCTAATAAGGTGAACTAGAGGTTGTATGGTTTGAAGTTAAGCTTTTATTGTTAGCTTATGCCGTTAGCTAGGAATATAGTTGATTAATCATTATGGTATAGGCGTTAACAAACTTGCTCGAATGCTTTCTTACAAATAAAAACAAAATGAGCCATCTATGAATTATATTTTGAGAATAGAAGACGTTTTGACTAATAAAGAAAAAAACTTTTTAATTTCTTTAAGGGATTCATAAAAAGTTTGTGTAAAACAATCGACAGTATAAACAAGTTGTTGAAAAGTTATTTGATATTTGTAATAAGATCAGAAAACAAGTTTACAATTCGAAAACCACAAGTCCTTCTGAGGGATACCCTTATTCAGGACACTAAAAGGGCATGTCCTTTATTCTGAGTATGCTAGTTGAACTAGTTTTCAAGTACGTAACCCCCTGAATACCCCGTATCGGGAGCCCTTCTAAACTTTATTCATTCCCTGTTATCGAACCTACCTTTTATTCAAACTATGATCGCTCATCGGATTGTTCCCTTCGCGTTTTTCTGAAATTTAGATACATTAATTTGAGAAATCAATTAGAATTTTTATTGTTACTTAAGTATTGTTTAACTGTTATTTTCTGGATAAATTTCTATCTCTATGTATTTATTTATACATGGCTCTGTCCAGAATAAATTTGACTGGGTGGTCCACATTATGCACTAGAATATATATATATATATATATACTACAGTTTAGTGTGTTTTGCCAGAGAAGAATCAATTTCTCTTAATATTATAAATAAGTTATATTGCCGTTACCTGGTTTAGCTGGCAACTCCTCTATAGCCTCTATTTTGACCATTTCTGGCAACGATTTGGCGGTTTGCCGTTTTTTTGCTGCGTTTTCGCTGTCTTCTATGTGAAAAATGCTAATAATCAACAATTGATTTTAATGAAATTCAACAATTATAAATATTCTTTGTTTCTAATAGTATCCTTTTATATAAGGTAAATAAGAGATTAGAGGAAAGTAAGTAACTTGGCAGATTCAAATTACAAATTGCAGTACGGGTTGAATATCCTTGCTTAGATTATTTTGATTTTTAATAAAATTGTATTATTATCACCTGTGATATGATGAATTGGAACATGGACTATAGTCATTTTAGCTAGATTCGTACAGTAGTTGAATATAAAATAGCTAACTTCTTTTTATAAAGAAAATAACACAGTTCTTATCAACTTTGCTACTTTTCTTTTATTCATTGTTTACACAAGTTTTATTTTTGTTTGCTTTATAAAATACTTTAGTAACATCTGGTTTCATATAGTAATTAGGCTGGAATTGAGAAAAATGACTATGATGAGGGGAAAACTACAATAAAATGAATCTCCTGAATATGTACAGTCCCAGACAGACTTTTGTAAGAAGATGGGGCAAATTTTATGCAAATACTTTATGACACAATGGTTCTACGCGATTCATCCCCGGAATCTTCTATCAATCCTGAGTCTCGTACGTATTCGTCGAAACAGTTCTTCCGGTCACTTCCGGACCTTCTTCCGGAAATAACTTCAATTGTCAAGACAATATTTTTCCCTACTATATTATTTAACTCTTATCGTTAGTACAGTACATTTATTGTAATGAATGCGTTAGTTCAAAATATGTACCAAAACCATAATTACTCTTTTTTTCAAAAAGGTTAGGCGCAGTACGATAAATAACACTTTGAAAATAATTAGTTTCATCCCGTTATAAGAATTTATAATACTCTTCCGTCTTTAAAACGGATTATATTTATATATGAAATGTTTCTATGGATCTTAACGTTTGCAAATTTTCTTACAAACATACCGTTATTCTATGAAACCTAGAAGTACCTGAGTGAAATATGTCTTTTACAGTATGGATTCTCTCAAAATACACTTTCTTTTCCCGAATTATAATCGTTTTTCGTGTGCTTTTGTCGAATTTACGACTTGGAAACAGCGGTTCCAATCAAATTGCGAGAATTGTTATCCACAAAGTTATATACGGTGGTTTCTAAGAAAAGTAACAGATAAAAAAGTACGCCAAATGTATTCTGTTTCTAGCTAAAAATAGAAAATTAACTTAGTCTGATAAGAGTTAAGTTATTAAAATAAATATATTTATTAGATTTGAAAAATAATATAAAGAATTTATGTAATTAGATCTATGGGAAATTATAGTGTGTGAAACTACCACGTTTGGCCCCCAAGGTCTAGAGTGTTCTTAGTTGGAATATAAAAAACAATTTGTTGTTTAATGATTACTAGTCATTGTTAACTGTTATTTTAGTGGCAAATGTAATATATTTTATAGGGAAGCGGATACAATTATTTTTCGGACCTTTTTATCAGCGAAACTGCAAATGCACCGCACAACGGATCTAAGTTTTGAAGGATACTATAGCTACACAGTGTTGGGGAAAAAAAGAAAAAGAAAATCTGGGTCCCGGACCGAAATTGGATCCTTCAGTTCGGCCGGGTCCGCGGGCTTTCCTTTGAGATAGGGCTGGGAAAAGGCAGTCCGTGCCGGCCGTGATCTAAAAAGTGCAATTATCTTCACCTATTGAAGTTTTTGGATACTATTTATCAAAATGTTCGCCTAAATCATTCGATTATTTCATAAAAATTGTCCTTGCGCAACAGCTCCAATTTCCGTTCCTCGAACTTTTTTTTCCCAAAAAGGCGGCACCGGGCCGGGGCGGCCCATGAAATTCAAATCCCTACTTTGACATTTGGGCCTTGGCCGGGCTAAAATTTTTACAATGGGCCGGCCAAGCCCAATTTGTGACTTAAGTTCTCACCCTCAAAGTATAATGAAATCCTATTTGGAAGCTGGAGAAACAATACAGTTATGAAACAATGAAATTACTATGCTTTGTTTGCACCCCAAGTATAGTTTGCTTTCTCTATCAAGTAAAAGTCATCTTAATTTAGTTTAATTAGAGACATATACAAACACCGTAAGTACAATGACTCCGTTTATAACTGAAAGTAACAAAACTATCATAACATTTTCAGAACCAACCCAATCAACAGAGCAAACAAGATCTATGCTTCCAATAAGTCAAAACAAAGTTATGCGTTAGCAAATGCAGTATTTAATTGTTATCAATCTTTATATATAATAAATATTATTATCCAATGAATCTCTTATACTATAGCAATTTACTTGCTTTCCGTTTAAGTTCATTTTAGTGTTCTATAATGTTTCGTGCCCACGAAGACTGAATGTTAGAAAGGAACCGTCTCTGCTCAGAAGATTCCGAAATGAATGGCCGAAACCCCGCGCCGAAGGAATCTCCAGTTATTGTGTGATATGTGCGATGGCAGGAAATATATCACTTTTTTTTAATCACACTGTTCTAAACTATCTTTCTCAAATCAAAATATTCTTGTAGAGCCTTACTCCTTCGCAATTTTATATTTAGTTTATAACCAGACTAACAAATAAACAAATTAACTTTTAATCTAAACTCCTATGAATAATTTATCCACTCACCACTACTCATTTCGACCTCAATAGCACCTGTCCTGTTCGGGAGTTCGTTTAGCTACAAACAGCTGGGAATTAAATATAGCTTCACTCGGCTGGTAATAAGCTTGATTAGCTTTAGAAGTTTTCAGAGGATCCAAACTGAGTTTCGGTAGCTCAAGATACCGTGTCAGACTTGTTTCAAGCAGTAATATAGCCCGAATGCCGCGGGCTCCATCGACGAGGCTCAGCATTTCTTCACAGCTTCGTCGCTATAGAAACAACTTATCAAGTTGGCAATCAGGTTTGTTGTTAGCCAATTGATGAATGCGGAATTAATTTCGAAAAGCACTGCTATTTCGTAATAATGAAAGTGTTTTCAGAATATAATTTTAAAAATGAACTGATAATGTTAGATTCAAACATTTATATTGTTTCGGAAAGTGAAATGAAGTTATACTTATAACTTATACTTATTGAGCGTGCTAACAGTTTTATTCAATTCATTATGAAGTTTGTATCTAGTAGATATCAAAACTGCTACAGACTTATTTTGTAGGTTCTAAACTTTCTGTCGGTGTTTGAGCTTTGTAAAAAGCCTAAACATAAACCAATTTACAATGATCAAATCTGACTGTAACAAAAGCTAATTTACCCCTGAATTCCGTTTTTGAGAGTTTACCGATATCTTATAGTTAGACCTGTCCGCAGCGCACAGGTTATAAGTTCAGAGAAACCTTTCCGTTAATATGGACTGTTTAAAACATTTAAAAATAGTATTCTGTTTTACAACTTCGGTATGATGATTTTTGTCAGTCTTGGGGTAATAAATATATATTAATAACGAAATATTATAGTTCGTTCCAAAACAGAAAGGGAATTAAATTCTCGAGATTTCTTGAATGGCTATTTGTAAGAAGGGATGCCGAAGGGATACAATTTTTGTGTAGAAATTATTCAATCACAATAACTTGGTATACTAAGTTTTCTATCCTTAAAGGCACGGTACACTCAAAATTTCTTGTCAATTTTAATGATTAAATCGATAGACTAATCAGTTGAAATATGAAGATCGACTTTTTTTAACGATCATTTTAAGCCGCGTTACGTTCGTTTGAAAATACAGCCACCCTGCGATTAGGTTCGAATGGAGGGACTCCTGGATCGAGCTGCAATCTTTGCATAGAAACGCATATTGTCTATGTATATCTCGTAAAATAAAAGGAAAATTGAAAATCTTCAAACATTTCCACCATTATCTGGGCTGAAAACCATGGATGTCATCAGTAATTTTCTAAATTTTGACCACTTTATATAGTTTTTTACTTTTTTCATTGAAGTCAGCTACAGTAGCTCATAATATCCAGCCAGCTAAACCCAAAATGCAAAATCTCTTAAAATCGTTAATTTTTTATCATTTTTTTGCAAATTATTTCATTTTCTTAACTTTTCAAGCTTATTTATTTTAAAAGAAAAAATTAGAAATTATTTTTGAGTGTACCGTGTCTTTAAGGGAGCGATATTTTACTAGAAAATAAAGGAGCTTGAACTACTTAGAAACAAGTGATTGTTCCAAACGAGTGCCGTGACTGCAAGGATGGTAAATGGCTGGTCGGCCCGAAGGAACTACCAGGTTCTTTAACACCATTGTCTTCGTTGGCCACCCGTGTGGCAGTTCTCTATAGAAGTGCACCATTTATAGAGAACTGCACCATTTAAGATATTAAAAAAAGGGTCTTCTGCATTCAATTCAGCATCAAATGCTGATGATCTAATAATGATTTTCAAAATAAAGATGAGTTAATTTTTCATGTTTTTTCCTAAAAAAAAAGGCAAAACCACAATAGTCGAGCCGAGCCTAGAAGTTTTGATAGGTGGGCCCAGAGCGGTTAATCTGGCCTGGCCTGGCCTGACCAAAAAACCTCAGGTCAGGCCAGGCCAGTCCAGCTTTGATACACTTTTTTTTTATAAAGAAAACCCAAAAATGTAAAATTTTGTTGATTTTATAAAAACTTAGGAGTTTGTCCGGCGCCCGGATTAATCCCCCCGCGGGTAAGCAAAATATGTGGAGTGTTATGTGTTGGCAACAGAAGGTATTTTGTGAGGCTGATTTGGCAGAGCTCATCAGAGGAATAACTCTTCGAAATGGAAGAAGGCGAATTTAATAATAAACTTGGGTTGGTATATTTGCTGTTTTTCTGTTTTTACTTTTTTATTTACAGTTTATTCAAGAATAATCCATCGGTGAATGCGATGAATGAACTTGTTGGGCGAGTCGTCAGTGGCATTATTCAATGATTCTGTAATTTTAGAAAACTATTAATTGGATTCGAAACCGCTGTCGAAAAGTCACAAAAGGATCTAGTAACAATAATGGCCAAGAGAACAATTTATGCCATTAACACATTAGGTGGCGACCACTCGTCGTTTCGCAAAAGCGAGAATTTGTTGGAGATTTATAATAACTTGGTAAGAACTGTATATTTGCCTAATTCCACATTTCATTATTCCAGAGCAAGCTCAGCTTTATGGGTGCACCAAAATTTTTCGATACATTGGAGTCGATTGGCGACTTCTGTGATTCAAAGAAGTTTTATCTCTATTTGGCGGAGGCACATGCTCAGAAAGGGAATGTCGACAGATTTCGAGAAATCATGGAAGTGGCGACCTCACGGATCACGCCATCGTCAGTGATTCCTGAATTTCGGTATTTTCATTTCTGAAGCAGCCAATTCTCATACTTCCTTTTAGAGTTATTGCTCGAACATATCTTCCTGGAGTCCGTGGTTTGTTTAATGATTTACTCGACGACACTGCCGAAATCTTCTGTTTGCCCCGAGATGATGCGGTAAAAGTTATCTGCTTGTTTTTTAAGCTATTGACATTTAGAGACATGTTGGTCCTCAAGCTAATGTGGATCATCTGAGAGATACTTTCATCGCCACATTCTTGGTTAACAATGTCCCAGCTACAGTTCAAATATTAACATTTAGAATGGCCCGAATGACGATGGACGACTCGATCAAGTTGCCTTGCCGCCATTCGCATCTACGCCAATTGGAAACCAAAATCCAGCTAGTCGAGGTATGCTTGTTTTTCATTAAAGAATCAAAATCGGCCATTCTTTTAGAATATTTCAGCATGGACATTTCTCCTATTGTTCAACCTAATCAGTATTCCACGAGAGAACTTCCTGAAAGGTAAGAATGCTCAGAATTAATTCTTGTCTTGATCAATTCTTTCATTTCACTTCTTTTATCAGATCCGCTGAACCGATGCGCTCATCTACCACTATTGAAGATGATGAATCATTGCAAGTACAACCGACACAAGTACCCGAGGAAGAGGTGAGCACTTATATTTCCAGATTTTTCCGCAAGCGCAGCTTGTTTTGAACCTACTGCATAATTGGCAATGTTTCTTTATCTCACCGAATCCACTTTTGTCCTTCTTTGTTCAACTTAAATAATTAAGATTATTAAGAATTCGGTAACAAGATGTATATGCCAGATGCGACATGATTCCTATAGAATGATTCAGTGTGACAGTTGCGAGTAGGTTTTTGCCCTATTGTACAATCTGAATTAAAAGAAGTTGTAAGACGTTCACTTATTTGGTCAAATTTCTATTCAAATTAAATTCTTCCTAGAAGTTGGCAACACGCGGAATGCTATGGCATAAGCATCCGGGATTTCAATTTGATCAAAAATCAAAAAATGTCGTACAGTTGTGTGGGATGCGACTACAGGAATTTGCCGCATACCAAGGAGAAAGCACAAAAACAGCAGGTGATACTTTGCTAAATTTGTTTTCTAATATTCGTTTTAGGAAAAATTCCTGAAGGCTAGAGACGGAATGAAACCTTAGGAAGTTATGCCCCCTTTTATAAGTGAAAGGTATAATCTTTGATTTTACTTTGCGCTCTGCCATGTCGTCCGTCGTTTCCTGCCGTTCTTCACCCGCCGTAATCTACTCTTCTTCCAAGCCACCGTCAAGTTCTTCTGCAACCACCTTTACACTTATTATTGAGTTTATTCCTGTGTTTAATAGTGTGTATTATTCTTTAGTGTTATCTTTGTGTATCCTAAAAGGACATAAACCTGGGGAGTGTTCGTGTTTGGTGTACAAAGTGTGTACATCTATAACGTAAATGTTAGTTTGTTTTTATGAAGAATAAAGGTGTATTTTGACCTTGAGTTTGTGAAGTTTAATTTCCTTGTGGATATCCTGTGTAGGGTCCAATTCGTTAGCGTATATACAACTATTTATTGTTTAATATTTATCTGTTACATTGTGGTGGGTGCATTAGACGGGAATCGAACCCAGCTGATGCACCCACAAGATTATACAGCATTTTCATTAAGTGATAATGATGTATCTTCTTCTAATGTTATCTGGAAGGCTGCATAATGTATCGTGCACTGTTGACACCTTATATAAGGTGTCAACAGTATATTGTTTGACGCATTGTCGTATTTGATGACAACTTCAAGCTATGTATATTAACAGTTGTCAATCAAGTCTATGCAAAATCAAATTACACTCAATTTGCGTAAGGGGCTAGGCTTAAAAATTTACCCGTGGGGAGCGATAGTGATTCATACCCAATGCGAGGGCAAAATGAATTGCATGCGTTTTCCTTTTCCTGTGGTGAACACATTTTATCAATTGAGTTGAGGCGCTAAACGGAGGTATCGGTATTCAAAAAGTGATGAGAATTTTCTGAACGTTTGAAAGTCTACAATAATAATCATAATTTTGCATATATTCCAACACCAATACGCGAGACTGTTTTTTGCAGATCATCAACTTTCAACTTCCACGATCCGGAAACTGTTCACGATCGTGTACTTCTCATTGCCGGCAACAAGTTTTACGTTCAATCGGGAGTGTGTCGCATAGTTTTCTATATATATATTTTTTAGTATTTCGTCGTCTGGTCAGAATACTTCCGTGCTCTTTTCAACTTTCAAGTTTCAAGAGAAGAACGAAACTGAAATCGAACTCAAAGATGTGTCAGTCGACGGATTCAACGCCTTTCTGCAGATGATCTATCCCGTATATTTTAAAGTAGAAGGTTAGGCAGCTACTACTTCTGTTTAGGATGTTTCTGTTGTTTGCATAGATGTAGATTATCAAACCGTGAATCGGTTTCAGATAAGCTGTTCTTGTTTACCTATATGCAGGATCTTCTCACAGTTGCCCTAGTTCCCAAGCCATAATATCAACATTAATATTCAGCTTCCAATCTCGAGTCGTTGATCGAGCTTTCGCATCGCTTCCTAGCTCCGTATGTATTTCAAAAGTGCACGAAGTTTATCAACCGGGAATTTCATAATCTGGATAAGATTTGGCTCTACGAAGTCGCTGCTAAGCACGTCATAGAAAAATTGAAGGTGGGACGAAGTCACTCTTTTCTCGATAAGTTAAATTACTTCGTACATGTTTGACTAGAAACATATCCCATTCGAGTTCCCACCCGAGTCTTTTCAGGAGCAGACAATGAGCGTTATCACGAGCAATGCCGCATCTCTCAACTGGATTATACTTCTGAAGTTAGCTTTTAAGCATGACGTAGCCGAATTAAAGGTTTGCTTTGTTTAATGGTACCCTTAGCTTGTATTGTGTGATTTCGGGATACCCTGTGCTTGAAACATTACGGTTCTTCATCTACTAAATAATATTTTCCAGGTGAAACTCCGTACGCTAATTTGCTCCGCAAAACGAGAAGTAAAGTATTATCAGTGCAAAATCTGTCCTAATTTAATTGAGATCGATGAATGTGAGCACATTTTTAGAAGAGATCCCCTTACCGTCAACAGTTTTATTTATAAGCACATTGATGAAATCCTGGGACTTCCTGAGGAAATTAAGGACTTTGTTCTTTTATCAAGCGTCAGGCGTGTATAAATATGTCTCATTTTATAACATTGTATGATTTTGCTTATGTTTATAAATTTTGTTTCCATTTGTTAGTTATAGAACTATAATTTATTTGATCAGCAACGGTTTTGCCTTACCTCGTATTCGAAAATACTAAGTTCCGGTGTAATTGCGCTTCACAGATATTTGGATCATTGTTAGTTCATTAATATGCAGCACCCAAAATGGATCAAGCCGCTAAATGCTGTGCAAGGGCCGACGCTTCATTTATGAGCAGGTTCGTGTAGCTGAAGTTGTGTTATCGTTGTTACACTTTGACATTTAGTTTAGTTACTTGCATACAATTAAAGATATGACATTTATATGCATCAAATGTTACTCTTTTAGTGCATCGACCTTCGACTTCAATGACCCCCGAACTATCCACGATCGTGTTCTTCTCGTCGAGGGCAGCAAGTTCTACGTTAAATCAGGGGTCAGTTCTATGTTTTGACATATATATTTGAAGGCTTCATTTAGTATATTGTCGTCTGGTCAGAATTCTTCCGTGGCCTCTTCGAGTCCCTGTTCCAAGAGAAGAATGAATCAGAAATCGAGCTGAAGGATATCACGGCGGATGAATTCCACGTATTTCTGCGATTAATATACCCAGGATTCTTTAAGGTTCAAGGTAAGGCACATTATTTACGTTTGGACAAAAGTGTACTGGTATTTAATTCGGTCTGATATAGTTTTTAATTGGTTTAACGGGTGTTCTCACTTGCATTAACTGTTGGTTGACTGTATTATCGGATCACTTATTTTAAATTAAAATAGGCTATAGTTTAGCATGTAATAGTAATCGAGTTTGCTCTTAGTAACGGTTATACTTTAGCATCTCACATCACATCGCTTATCGACCTTTCGAATCGTTTCTTGGCTCCACATGTTCTTGCGATTTGCACGCAGTTTATCTACAAGGAATTTGATAAAATGGACAAAATTGAGCTCTACATAGTCGCTGCGAAGTATGACATGGAAACATTGAAGGTAGGAAAGAATAAATATTATTTTGTTTACTAATGCTGTCCAACATTGTGGTAGATTTCTTTCAGTGCAATGGCATTTGTTATAGAGATATAACTACGTATTCCGGACGCCACTTCGAAAAATAGCTATCATATTCTATCATAATTAGACTAGTTTGCGCTTTCGCTCTGAAGTTTTAAACCTTGTAATAAGCTATATTTTGATAAATGTTATGGCTGAAATAAACAGATTTCTGACACCTTTCACTTTAGAAGAGATCGATGAAATTTATTTTCGATAATGTCGAGTCTCTTAACTGGATTGTCTCAACCTCGCGTTTGATCATAAGCTGGGAGGTTTGAAGGTAATTTTATTTTATAGATGTTTATTCTCCATTCGAAATACTGTGTTCGTGAATAATTTGGAGGATGTATGTAATTCTATAAAAAAAATTTCACTAAAGTTTTTATAGGTGAAGCTAAGGATTCTGATATGTACCGCGCCATCCACAACAAAAATGTATCAATGCAAGCAGTGTTCATTCGGAATACAGAACAAACTCTGTCAGCATCGTCCTCGAAATTCAAATCCCGTTAACTCCAACAGTTTTATTTCTAATCATCTTTTGGAAATTCTTCGTCTGCCTGAGGAAATTAAGGACTTTATTTTCGTATCACTTGTAAATTATTTTTAATTGTATATGCGGTTTTTCCATTTAATACATGTGTTATCAATTTATTTTCATACGTGAAATTAGTTTCTACTTTGTCAACAGCAAACTCTGCCCTGCTTGCTGTTGAACATATCGGGTTCGGAGCTGCGCGGATGTAGATATTTTTCCGGATCCATGTCAATGATCCGGCACTTTTTCAATAGGTCAGGATCCGTCGAGGACAACATTTACAGATCCGTACTCGTATGGCCAAAAAATGAGATACGCACAGCGCTGGTTACATATTGCTCTTTTTTAAAGCATGAAGTTAAGCTGGTACAACTGGTTTCCTGTCAGAGTTGTCTCAATATCACTATTCTTTTTGTTTTAATTAGTTAATAAAAGTCAAAAAAGAAGCTATATTTCACTTCAGTAACGAGATCCATGTTTAGATCTGGCACTTTTAGGAACTGAATGCGATACCACTCTTCTTATTGTTAGCATTTTTCATAAAGATTGTATTTTGCCCTGCGAAAAAGCTATTTTATTAACAAGCCGAAATGTTTATGGACGGATCGAGCCCGAGCTGTTTCTCCTATGGCGGCGATTCAGTTGTGTTTTTATAGCGAAAGTATGTTTTCCAAACGCAAAACATACCAAATCACGGACTCGGGCGGCGTGCCAATTCGAGATTTGGCACACTGCCCAAGGGGACAAAATACATGGAGTGGATACGCCGTGTGCCATGACAACTAACTCAAAGATTTTACTGGTTTACCATACCTCTTACCATACCGAAACGCCACCCTAGTTTATCTGCTTAAATAATTTATATCAAAGTTTTTCGTGCGCAGTAGAAACACGTTTTTGAGTATACCGTCCCAGCTTCATTTTCGCAAGACAGTCATTTACTGAAATCCCTGCAAGTTTAGTCTTTATGCTAGAGATTGTAGCACTTAGCCGGAAACGTATTGATTACTAATCTCAATGCAAACATAGCGGGTCATGCTTAATACGATACAAAACAGTTTACGATCAAAGAAAGCGAACTGAGCCCGACATGCGGCTAGGTCTAGGTGGTAGATTAGCGCAAGTTGTACAAATACACGTAAGGCATGGCATGCATGAGCCAAATCAGTTTAAACAGATACTTTACACCCACTTGAAAGGACGAGGCGATAGATGGTAAACATCTAACATTTTGTTATAGAAGAACTGTTTCTTAGAAGTTTTGTTTGTACTGTTAAGAATCTTGTCTCAAGTCACAGTAAACATTTATAGAAATAATGCTCAAGTTGTGACCATACCTAATAGGTATACTTATGAATGGTCGAAGGAGCTTTGAGGGTTTAACCATTTAAATCTCACCGTGTCGCACTGTATAATGCTGTACAATGTCGGATAATGATCTTTCTAAACTATTCACGTTTATTTACGAAAGAAATAAAGAACTCAACAAAAAAATAACAGTAACGTATGCATTCTTGAAACACCAATGATATAATTGGTGGATGAATTGTTTTCCAATAATTCTTGCTCCGATCTGACTATATTGTCAACCCAACGACTGTGAAAGCTTATTATTTCACACCTATGCAATTAATCAGAATAACAAAAGCCCACAAATTTTCGCCCAATAAGGAAACGTAGCACTTGTAGCCGACTATATGTACTTCATTGGTCGTTTTAGTCCCCTTTAAACATAAAGTGTGAGTTATTTGGGTGTTGTAGTGTTTACATAGATTGGCTGTCCGGTTAATACCTTTATCAGAATGGCAGAGGCCCTTTCTCCTCCCTATAAGCTACTTAAAAAAGAAAGAAAACGACTAATATGGGAACATTTAGAGCAGAAAACATACATGATGAACGGAAAATGTTATAAGCAACGTTCACGTCCAAAGTACCTAAAGACAAGGGTGGCGGATGACTGGCCAGAGTTACTATGGCCATGGCCGGTCATAAATCTGTTGGAATCGAGCCAAAATAATAAATCTACGTTTTAACCCTTTTTAGTTTGAATAAAGGTGCACATGAGTGTTGGGTGGCTAGATCATACCCTCCCCTCCAAGTTTCCAAAAAAAAAATTAAAAAATAATAAAAATAAAAAACTCGAAAAATTGAAGTTGAAAAATTATATATTTTCTAGTCTATTTATGGCCGTATGTGGCCGGCCATAAAAGTTCCGAAAAAAATAACACGGCCATAGCCGGCCATTGACAGTTTGACTTTGACTGTAACCAATGTTGTTTACAGTCAAATTAACTTCTTCTTCTTGATACTTAAAACATTCGAAAAGTTTTAAACTTAAAAACTATCTCAAGTATTTCCTCATAATCTACCGTATAACACAGGAATAATGATTGGATGAGTTTCCGGAACGAATGACTGTAACTCAGCAGAATGGTATAATATAAACAGGTTGTAATGAAGCCGGCCTTTAAAGGTACTGGAACTGATACTGGAACTGACTTTCTTAGTTAGGAGGTGAATTAATTGGTTAGGATATGGCAATCAAATCACTTTGATCGAAATTACATTAATAAATCATTTTCTGTGTTTCATAGTAAAACAACGATCTAGTCTAGCTTAAAACCATGATATTCATTCAGTGAAATGCCAAAATCGTACAGTAAAGTTTAGTGAAATGGAATACTCTGTATTAAATACCCGATAAAATGAAGCTTCTTAAATCGGGAGCTCGAACCCAACCTTCCATTTCCCATGATGATTGCTTGATTCGCCTCTACGCGCCTACTATGATAATGTTTTCTTAAGATAAGCGAATATGATTGATAAATGAATTGCCACTGCTAAATATAACATTTATAGACCACACTAATACTTTATTATAAAAATGTTTTGTTTAATTGTTTATATTATATCTGAACTATCGATTTCTATTTATAGAAAGTTACTCATTGAAGCTACTGTTTCTTACTGTTTCAAACCATTCTAAAATGTTTTGTATACTACACAATGTTGACAACATAATCGTCTCCAGTTCAGTAGTTTTTGAAATCAGAGTTCCCGAAACTCCAGATTGTTCCTGATTGTCCCCAGAAAGCTAAGGCCTATTTTGAGGTGTCTTTATCAAAATTGTTAACTTTTGTCGCCTACCTTATCGGTTAGTGCCTTTTTGCTCGTAAAATGTAGCGGCTCTCTTTTTGAAGGTTACGTAACCAGTGTGACCAATGAGCATATAATAAGTAGAACAAATTATAGTTACTATACATATTGTATGTTTATGTATCAGTGTAAATACAATATCATAATTACCATTTCTAGCTTCTTTAGCTCTTACTTAAACATTCGAAGTTCTCATCTATTACTCACCTTAAAAGTATTATTATAGCTTAAAAAGCTCAATTCATATATGTTATTATTAACTCGATTTTTCGTGCTTCCTTTCGTAATTACGACCTTCTGGACTTATCTGTTCATATTATGCAAGTTATTTGTCGGTATTCAGTATTCCTCGATTTGCTTACTACAGTATGCGGCGTCTTTTCAGTCAGCTACAGTAACCTACAGAAGCTTCTTCGTCTTTTGCTGGCGTGTGTCGAGTGCTACAGTAGCCCTGTGACGTAGCCTGACGTCGTTACTGTGCTTCTTCTACTCAATAATCCTATTACACCACTAAGACGATAACGAAATAACCCCCTTTTTGAATTCATTTTTACAGAAACAGCCTTTTTCAATGCTATATTTATATTTTTCGTCTACTTTTTGTAACTAGTTCGTGAAAACTCTTGCGAGTTTCATAGCATACTATTAGATCTATTATGAAATTGACTACCTCCAAGGTATATAAGTATTACCACCCTAGTTTTTAGCTTAATTTAATGCTCGTTTTTGTTACAATTAGGTCTATTTTACCGCCAAAGAACTGTCAATAAGTGTAGATTAGCTGTGTGGATCATGCCATATATATGTAAATATTTATGGAGGTAAACGGTCTTTGAAGACAAGAAATGAACCGAAAATTAGAAAAAGAAGATATATAATAATTCTTGTAAGATATATAATACAATCATTATACTCCACCTACGGACTTTGTAGTAGACTATTGTTTAATCAAAGTACTGTAAAAGGAATACTTTTATACCGTTGTTTAATTGTTTCTAAGGGTTTGTGTCCCTTTTCAACTCAACTAAAATCCCCAAAATAAAGAAAATACTTCTTCTTATAAGATAATTCATTGACACATCACATCCTAAATCCATACTATTTAACCATCTAGACCATAGAAAGTTGGATACTTTATTTGTATAAAGGATTCCAAATGCGTTAACCCCTTATAACAGTTATATTACAAAACAAATATAATATATATATTTATAGTTACAACTCTTACTTTACAAAGAAAAGAATAGTTAGCTTAAGATATATTATATTGCAAAGTGAATAGATCACCTTATTTGGTCTCTCAATATAGTCCATATCAAGAGCTAGATTTCTAGTGCAGTCTCCAGAAGCGGTATTAAATAAAAATAAATAGAAAATCGCTTTTTTGTTTCTTTTATGAAATAGTTTACATATCAAACAACCCTCGGACTACCGGTCAAAGCTGCATTATAAGCTATTTGAATTCCCGAATTCTGCTAAACACCGGACAGCTTATGGTCAGCTGATATTTGTAATATATAAAGAGTTTTATTGTTATTACCGTAATTAATATATAAATTACAAATAAATTTATGTGTTTTAGGCCTAGCGCGGTATTATCCGCGCTATTAATAAAAGCTTTATTACCTTATAAAAGGTGCTCGAATTTGGAGGATAATCGTTTAAAGGCCCCCTTTGTAAGTTTAATTATAAGAGTAATTTATGTGATTTAAGTTATTTATATAGTTTAAATAGTCTATTTTAAAAGAAACGACAAATTTCCGGGATTTTACAAAAGTTCAAAAAAGTTTTGGATTCAAAAGACGTTTTCCTTAAAAAACTCGACTAAAAATGAACTTCATTACGGATCAAGGGTTTCTTAAAAAACTAAATAAAACCTCATTTTAGTTATCTTTTTTTATTCCGGGTGGTGCCTCGTTTCCCATGATTAGTCATACTGTAGTCTTCTAGTCGGGACCCATTTCCGGATATAAAAAAGATACCGCCCAAGCAGAGAATTATATACATGAGAAGAAATATAATTAGGAGAGAATATAGTAATGTAAAAATAGTTGAATATCTTACTTAAGAAGTTATAAAAGTATTTATTTATCAATATTTTAACCAAATCTATTGGTTAGGTAAAGAATATGGTTCATTTTATTTTTGAAGCTACAAGTTTTCGTAAGCTATTTATTAAAATCCAATCACTATCGTTGTAGGATTTGATGGGTCTGTATAATTACTTCTAACTTCTTTTGTAAAATTTCTATAATAATAATAATAATATTATTATTATTAATATTATTATTGTTATTTAAACAATTTCGGTTTCTTTTAAGAATTGTTAAGTTTCATCTAAACGCGTTATAATCAGTGTTAAGAGCAACTGTCGGCAAACCTTTCATCTTTAAAATTTATGGACTCACAGAAAGAATATTATATATTTATTATATTTACAAGATATATATTTAAATATAATAATAAACATATTATTATAACTATTTAATTTATTAGTTTTTTATTATAACCGGTAAAATCGGTTAGTAACACGAGCTATGCCTCCTTATTGATAGATATGGCGTTATTATGATTCACAAAAGCCGGAATTTGGAGGTCTCGTTGGATAAAAAGAATATAAAATAACAAAAATAAATGTTATAGGACTGAGGTTAGAAGATATATTTATATATCTTACCGTCCTTTAACTATATCGTATACATAATGTTTATAACATTTGTATTTCACAGGAATACTGTATTTTTATGTACTTATTTTATATATTTGAACATTATTTTAGCTTTTCATGCGAAAAGAAAAGGTTACAGTAACCCTAAAGCTAATTTCATAGGGTATAACTATAGACAATATTCATTAGCAATTAATACTATTAGTATGTTTAAAGTAACAATAAGATTATTGTTAATCTTATTAACATAATTTAGTCTTATTTTTAAGTTTGTAATGGTTTTAGAGAAATAACTTAAGGTTTAGTTTTATACTAGATTCTTAGTTACTTTTAAGTTTATAACAATCCCATTCTACCGTAATCCTTACTTAGATGTGCAGGTTTTCTTTCTTTACCTTCAGTGATTTAGATTTAGGAAATATCCTTTTTGCCATAATTTATATTTTAATTATAATCTTACAAATAAAATAAGATATTTTTAATTACGGCCACAGGAGTCGTTTTCTGCTCAAAATACAGTCTTTCTGTCTGTTCGATTCACTAATTTTCGTCTTTCTAGACAAATTGACGCGGCCACCTGCGAGAAAACGAATTTATAATAAAAGTATTTTAAATATAATAAACAATAAACGACGTTATTTAGATTCTTTTGACTTTACTTTCTTTTTTGAACATCTTCAAAAGGATTGTCGGTATTCAATCATCTCTAGCAATTAACTAGGCATGAAATATCCTTAAATAAAAGAAAATTGTTGTTTTCTATCAACTATTAAGGTTTTTATATAAAACTAAACTTCGTGATAACTTTACTAATATTTATTATTTTTTATATAAACTCTAACTCGGGTTAATATATATCCCGTATCTTCTCGGAATATCTACTTTTGTACCTCAAGAGAAAGCATTTATAGTTTATTTTAGTTATTTTTATTAATATATTTATATTATATCATAAATTCATATTAAAATAACATTTATATTACCTAAACAACCATTATTCTACATTCAAAAACAGCTGTAACGGAAGTTTAATTGAGGTTGGCTAGAAAAGGGGCGGGGCTTACATTTTAATAGTTTTGTATTAGTTTTAATACAAATATGTAATATTTATATATTGATTATATTGATTATACGGATCTGTCAAACTTGGAGATTACCGTTTATTTGAATAAGGAATTTAGTGCAAGTGATGATCCTAGCCGACCGGTCTTGACCCGAAAAGTATTACGGTAGATTATGAGATTAGATGAGCAGGCATCATGGAATGGATGCGGGTTACTGTAGCTAAGAAGGGAAACCGGTTATTAGTTACAGTCATCTGGTAATAAGCTATAACAAGATTTAAACGCAGTCAACTTATGTTAAATGTGTTTTCCCAGTTACTAATATAGTTTATATTATTCTATTATTATTAATATCAACTCTTTTTTTAATTTCTTTCATCTTAACCGTCTTTCCATTGTTTCTATAAAGGACTGTGTTACTCAGTTCTTGTGAACCCAGTGAGAATGTAAACGCGCGCTAATGACAACTTATCTATAGAGATCTATACGGGTTACTGTAACTCGATATTTTACTGTAATTATACTCATTTCAAGTGTTCCACATGTGTTAAATAATCCTTTGTTATATATTTGTTTATTTTTTCCAATGCTTTTTCTTTTGTCGCTTGTTTTGTACTGCGTTTACAAACGATTATGATCCTAACAGCAGGGGATAAACCCCTTATAAATTACACTTAGCACTCTTTTGACTTATGGAGTGCAGTCTTTTATTGAAACATTAAGTATACCTTAAAATATTATCAATTTATTTAAATTAGTGTTTATATTTTACATTTTATTGTTACTGACATACTAAAACCTTCCGGTCCAACTGCTTACATACTGCGTTTACAAAAGTTCCTAATAGGCTGTACTGTGTTTACAAACTATTTATATTTCTTAGTCAAACTTTTCTTATCATAATTTTCTGCCACTACTCCTCCCTCTAATCCGATTAACAATCAAAAAGGTCTACTTAGACAGAAAAAGAACAAAATTGATTTGTAGTATGAATTAAGAAAATTGAATCAGAGTAGGTTATATATCTAAATTCTATTAGATTCTGCCGTTTAAAAGATGTCGGTTTGTCTTTGGTTTATATGTTGAATCATATTTGAATACTAAATATATGGCATAGTTCCTTACAGCACCGAGGTTTTCAGTCATTTTGTGAATTGTCAAGATATTGGATCAAAGCGAATAACGGAGTGTAGAAAGTTATTTACAAGCAAAGCGCAATTGCGTACAAACAGTTTTTACTTGAAAATTATTCTCTACACTCCATTATTCGTTTTGAATCCGACTATATAAACTTCTTGAATATTGCACTCAACCTACATTTGTCCAAGACATCGAATTCAATTCTCTTGCAAATCATTATAACTCTTCGTCGAATTCCTGGCGATAGTTCAGTGATATTTTGTTCATCTTTCCAAAATTCAGCCTTTATATTAAATTATTACTTTTATTCACCGAAAACTATACTACCGCCCATCTAGATATTAAATTAACTATACATTTCGCAATTCGATTTTATGGAACACCTTCTTCTCAAGAGTTATCACTGCTTCTCTGTAAGAAGCTTACAAAACAGCGTCAAGACTGTTCTTAGAAAAGGGGAAACGGGACTGATATACAGATGAATGAACGGTTTCTAAATCTACATGGAATGTCTCTGTTAACTACAAACATTAAGAAATCATAATATATTATTAGATCAGTTGGGATTTAAAATAAAGTGTATTTAAATAGGAAAACCATAGAAAGTTATAAGAATGATTAGGAATACAATATTTAATCATTTACCACATACTGTTGTATTTCATCACGTGTAGTAAGTCAGCCTTATTTCAATAGATGAACATGTTATACAATCCCTTATAACTTTTCTAGCATTCAGTCTAATACTACAACCCTCCACCTGTATAGATTTTAAAGGACTATTAATACCAATAAAATAAATTTAGCAATTCCCTAACTTCTTTCATAACTTCCGTTCCTCAACCTACCGTACCCCAATTGTGGGCGTGGTCTTAGGCGGATTCGGTTGCCGACTAGCCCCTGTGCGCCCCTTCCCCTCTCTCTGTTCTATATCATTCAGCTGCTTAACCAGCCACCGAGACACCGACTACAGTAACCCGACAACCTGAGCATCTTAGACTAAAAGTACGTAGGTTTTACGGAATACTAGATTCTTAGACAAGCTTGCACTCGCCCGTAAAGGGCCATCGAACGCACAAGATATGCATATATGTTAATACTAACTAAAAAGTCGTATCTGCTTACGGAAAGCCCTTGTAGATCAGAAGACTTGTTTATATTAAGCAGGCATACGTTTTCATGAAAACCCACCGACGTTAAAGTGAAATCGTTGCACATCTTCTAGCTTTAAGTTTCAAGATTCCTTCCACCACAGTTTCAGAGCTACTGTTTCCCATATAAGCCATATTCCGAATGGGTCTTATTCAAATATGAAAACGCGCCGCAAACAAACAAAACACATTTTTTGGTGCCTCTCAATTTAGCATTGTAATAATGCATAGAAAGCGATGCTGTTTACAAAATACTTTATAAAGCAATACAAAAAATATTGTATTGAGGTTATTTTTAACCCTCTAAACCTTTATGAAACGTTAAAGAATCTAACATATTTGGTAAACAAACCGCCTAGTTATAAGGCAATTTTTATGATATAAAGTTATTTGCAAAACAGTCATAATGGCGCCAAACATAGTGACTACATATAGTTAACAACATTATATCATCTTTATTTTAAGACTTTTATTCTAATTATTATCTTTTGTAATATAAGACTATAATAATTTTATTATATGATCTTCAAAATCTGTTAATCATAGCTAGATGTATAGAACCTTGTTTTATTGATAGTAGGCGTGGCGTTACGGTTTGAAGTTGAAACATATCATTTCTTCAAAGAATATTATAAACATCTCTATAACCCCCCTTGTGAGTACACCGCACTACCCGTTCAGTTTAGAATTCGGTTATATTTCATGATTTTTGGAAAACAGTTGTATTTGATGTAAGTTAACCAATAGCGCCAGCAGACCGTTTGTAGCTGCATTATTTTCTCTTTGAATTATTTCGCCTACTCAGTACTTCTGTATTTTCTCTGACACCTACACTTTCATTTATTATGAAATTATAATTCTAATGACGGAATTCACAAAGATAAAACAACGTCAGTTCTGTGAATATGAGTTTCCGTTTGTGCAGTGACGTGCTATAAGAGTCATCATGGTTAGCTACCCCAACTACGTCGTAGCCGCATAAAAACTATCAAAACATACTTCTAACTCGAATTCCGACCTCACTTGGTTTAGTAATGTAAAATAGGTTTCTCTTGGAAAGAATATAGGGCTTTTAAAAATTCCTTACCTTATTATTTAACGCTTACAATTAAGCTTTAGGTTTAGGTTTTAAAACGAACTTTACAGTAATCAAGTTCTGGGTGGTCCGTATTTATGTTATGTAACTGCTAGATCTGCAAAAAAGCCTATTGTTAGCTTCGAACTTCTGAATTTCCCATCATCTTCACAAGGTTTGATTTCTGTTTTGATAAGGACCTTGTTGGAAGTGATTATATATATTTAAAAAGACAGAAGCCTTAATAGTGTTTTAATAGTCTTAAGAAGCGTTTTATTCTTTTTAATAAAAACGCTAAAATTTCTTATCAAAAAGGGTGTATGGAGGGTTAAAAGGAACCGCCGTAATAATATTTGTAATTAAATAAAGGAATTATTACACCCAAAATATAAACGCCATTTTTATAGGCTGAAATACCCAAGAAGGAGCCTTGCGGGCCGGTAAAAATAACTTAGAGAACGCATAATAATTCATTCTACCTACTTCTGTACAACACACGGCGTCTTTATTTTGGATCTAAGACTTCACTTTAACTCGCGCTTCCGTGCTTCCATTCCGTTTTGTCGGAGCCGCTTCAGCTAAGAAAGATTCAGTCGGAAAAGACAAGACACTTTTTTCTCTGACACCACTCAGCCGGTGGTCCTACTGGGCGCAAGCAAAATTACAAAGCAGTGTCCGCTGGTTCCAACCGGCACTAAATCGTTCCCTGGTTCTCTCATTAGTTACTCTCTAGGTATCGTAAGGTATTGGTTCCTATCTTACAAGGTACTTACCCGAATCACCGAACTTGTACCGGTTATTCTGGCCCTAAACAGCCGGTCCCTGATTACTTCTTTTCCGTTTCCTTTCTGGCAACTAAGGTGTTGAGAGAAGCCGACTGCCACGCATTGTGTAAACATATGCATGCAGCACGCAGATTAGTTTGCCGCTTCGGGAGTTAAACGGGGCCACGCCACGCCCCTCTCACTGGATTACTGTAGCCACTGTCACTAACCACCGCTGTAAGACCACATTTTGATCAATCAATCGTCAGCTGCCACGAACAATTCAGCTATTCTACCTTTATATGGAGCTGCATTCAATGCTAGACTTAGGTTCAGATTCACAGCTGCGTACAGGGGGTTCTCAGTTGTAATCATTCATCGTCCTTTAACAGTTAGAACACCTTTTTTAGCAAGAAAAGCGGTAAATTCTTAAGAGTTTATAAGACGGCAGCTATTATAACACCGTTACCAATACCTACAACTTATAAAACAGACTCCTAGATGAGGGTATAATAGTTAGATGAGTAACGTAGAATCTAGTTAAGAGGCTTGCTTACACTTACCTACCTGCTCGGAAGCCTAACTATGGATGTGATACCTATTCAAAGGTTTATTATCTACATTTATGTATTACTCTTTTTAACTTTCTTTACTCTTTTTAATTTTGTTCTTCTATTGATTATCACTAATCTTTTCATCCTTTAGATGTTTCCTCAATTGGCTCCGCCTCTATTTCCAAGACCTAATTGCGGAATGGGCGTGGTCAGTCCACCGTCAATCTTCCCTCAGCCAATCAGCGATCAGCTAAGGTAGGAATCAGACCAACAAACATGGGCCCGGGCCCAACTCGGCCCGGCACGGCCAGCTGGATAGGTCTGGTATTTAGGAAGTTGTGATTTAAAAGTTAATGAAATGACTATTTTTCTATAGAAATTCAGATTTAGTTTAAACTTTTGCTCTGTTATAAACTATTTTTGTTTCTTTCAGATGCTTTCAAATGTATCAAATGATATTGAACAATATACAAATGCAGCAGGTAAGAATTCTAAATCGGCGAAGTTTTCCATATGCTGCGCCAGACTACATTCCTTCCAGAAACCTTCCTGCTAGCTTTGACTAAAAAACGTAATCTAAAAATTTTATTTATCAAATAGTTTCTTTTTGTTATGAGAAACCTTGTTTAGAATTTCATAAACTAATTAATATTTGTTTCAGAAAATGCGTCTTCTATGCAGTACTGAATCGCTTCTTCCGGCTTCTTCGACCGATTTCGAGAAAACTAAGTTCGACTTTGCACATATAGCTAATTCTATTGAAAAGGAACAAATGGAAAAGTACAATAAGGTTAGACAGGTTTACCGAAAATAGAACTCACAAGAGTTCTTCTTTTACAATATATGATAAAGAGTGCGTTTGTATTGTATCAAAAAGAAACATTCATATTGAATAAAATAAGTTCTAGATCTTATGATATTAAAATGGCTTAAAACAACACTTAATTAACTACTAAGCAAGCTTCTTTTAGCCTATCAACATGTCTTTTCCAACAACAATATGCACCCCAACCTATGATACTGCACCATGGTTAGTTTAGAAGAGATTTATTATTAGTTTATGTTAGAAACAAAATTCTTTTTAATTTCATAATTTATGAAAACCCCTTGTTTTTATAGCATTGTAGCATTGTTGTAGGTTTCTTATGCCCGGTCGTGCTCGCGGTGCTGCTGCAAGAACAAGAAGGCCCAAGAAAGAGTTTATATGTAGACATTGTGCAAGACAGTTCAATAAAAGTTACAATCTACAAATACATGAAAGGTTAGTATAAATAATGTATATAAAAATTAATACAATTTGTTAAATAATAGAGGTGTAATACTTATCTAGTCTAATTCGATTGAGTATTTTGCAAAAATTTCATATTTGGACGATTTCAAATGGCACTGTGCTCGTTAATTATTGACATCCATTATTACTAAGTTTACAAATCAGTATAAAAGTTAACAATCGCTCTCTTTAAACTCTTTTCGGACTGAAAGGAATTGTTTCAGAACGCATACCGACGAACGTCCCTTTCCTTGTGAAATATGTGATAAAAGATTCAGAAGACAAGATCATCTTAGAGATCATAGGTATTAATATTTTATATTGGAATGATTATAAAACTTAAAAGAAACTTTACAACTAACAATTATATATATATATATATATATATATATATATATATATAT
>JAQGAV010000302.1:0-37181 GCA_034691345.1 Phasmarhabditis papillosa
TTTTGGATAGGCAGCTTGTTCGGGTGAGAGTTGGAAAGAAAGCATCAACAATCAGATAGATATAATCTTGCGTATTGAATGAATATTATTATTATTTTTTTATTATTATTATCAAGAGTTAGGGTTTTACCACGGTGTCATAGAGAAAGCGTTGTTATGTAAAATTGAATGAAGGGAGCCTTTTCTTCAAGAGTACATTTATGTTTAGTGAACACCGCGTCTCTCCAAATCCTGGACACCTAGCTCCTTCTGCACACTGTATTGCAGCTTTAAAAGCTTCAATTTTTATCAAAAGTGAATAAAACTCTATGCATATAATAAATCGGCGTTCTCAAACGGCCCGGCCCGGCCCGCCCCGGCCCGTCGGGCCGGGCAATTTTGAGAACCCCGTAATAAATATATAGCTGAAACGTGTGTATATGGTACCAACCCCAATTTGAGCGTTCTTCGACTTCAGATACCGCAACACTTCTCAAAACCGGATCCCCAAACCCGTACCTAGAGTAACTTCCCGTCAGCACTTTCAACTTAATAAACCATTTAAATTATGGAAATCTAATTGTCCCTGAATCAAGTCTCTATGATAATGAGATTACTGGCTACAGCCAATTCTCTGTCTCTAACCAGCCGAAAAAATCGATAACGAAGGAAACAAATGGGTAGAAAGGAAGAAAGCCGGAACAATGCCAGAACAATGCCAGAACAATGCCAGAACAATGCCGGAACAATCCAAGAACAATGCTAGTGAAATGCAAGAACTAATTGGAGCTAAAACTAGTGATTTCTGGATTTTGGATAGGCAGCTTGTTCGGGTGAGAGTTGGATAATGAGATTTTAGCTTTGAAAACATCGATGTTGTTTACCTTTGTTCAAAATATTCTCTTGATTATTTGGATACTTAAACCATGCCAGGTTTATAGTGAGTTTATAGTGAACGTTTAAAATAAGCGTGAACTGACTGGAGCTATATAACCAGTACAGGGTGATAGTAAAAGAAGACTTCGCGCTTCCGTGTTTGTAATGGGAAAGAGCCAGAACAACTAGACAGGGCAATGTAAGATTGGAGTTTCAACTAAATCCTGATTCTTAAAGACTGTCCAGGTTGTTCTATGGGTTTAATTTGGTATTGTATAACAATGCGATCGCGCATGATGGATATAACATAGTTAACTTTAGAATAAACTATTGAGATTAAACTATTAACTATTTGTAACAAAATAAGTTGTAGTGTCAACGATTGTGACGGGAAACCATATGCCGAGAGAGCGTTTTCCAAGTCGATAGAAACTTTGAACTCGGAAACTACTTTTGAATAGTATTCGTGTATACCGTTTCAGAAGTATTTCTAAACTTCTGGAGTTCTGGAGATACAAAAGCCACCAATCACAACTTTTTAGCTTTACATAAACTGGTTTCCAAAAAAGTTCAATCTTTCTACATTCCGATGCTAGCGCTATAACGGAGTTTTAGAAAAGAATATTATGGAAAACGGTTCTGAAAATATTAGAAAAACTACCTAAAAATACGCAAGTAACACACCGTTAATTCTTTGCAAGAAGTGGTAATCCGGCCGGGCCGGATAACCACATCTGCTCTTGACTCTTACTAACTCTTGTTATTGTCTATTCATAATAACTTATAATCCAAGATATTTAAACAGTTAGCTGCCTCAAGAGATTAGTTAAATACCACCATGATTTGATATTTTATAAGGAATGTGAAGCTATTTTTAATGTATTTTAATATTATAATTATAAATGTTAAGCACATTATGTATGAAAATTGATTTGAGGTTGATGTTAAAAAACTGATTTGAGGTTGATGTTAGCGAGCTACGTTGCGATTTCGCAATGATAAAAGGGCGACCAAACGAAGTGGAAAAGGTGTTATGAGAAAGTTTATGGAAAAGGATTTACTACGAATAGCTAAGATAGTTAAGAAATCTTTGTTTAGTTAAGGGTTTTTAATTGAGCGCATTAGCAGCTTACTTATCTTATAGTTCGTGCAGCTGAAGATTCAAGGTTAGAAAGGAGCTGTTTTGCTCGTAACATTCCTGAATGAATGGCCGAAATCCTGCGCTGAAGAAATTATAGTATTGATCGATTAGCTGTGCAGCTATTCCAGTAGCTGTAATCTAACGGTTTGTGATTTTCGCTACTAAGTCGTGAATTTTGTCAATTTTTCATCCAAAACTAAACGAGAAAACACGTAATTTTAACTATTCCTATTTTTTCATTGAAATATCTTGAGACTGTACGAAAACAAGTGCGTCGCTCAGCTGGTGATGATAGAGATAGCAGTGCATTACCAAAGCATGCCTCAATAGCTCAGTTGGGAGAGCGTCAGACTGAAGATCTAAAGGTCACCAGTTCGATCCTGGTTTTGGGCAATTGTTTTGCAAATATTAGAAACGACTTATTACTTTTCAAACTAGAGTCAATCTGGCCTGATTTGATATACGGGAATATGTAAAAATCTGCGGGAAATGCCGTTTTCTGCCCCGTTTTCAATTAATTATGCGCCTGAATCAATAACAGCTGTTTCCTATTGAAGGTGGTGTGAATTTCAGAGCCAACAATCTTTATGAAATTGGCAAAAGGTTCAATATAGTCTTCAAAGGTTCGGTTCACTCAACTAACTATAAAAATATTATCAATCGGATTGAGGAAGGTTCAAATTTGGATCCAAACTTGAAAATGTTGACTAGGGTTCCGAGAAACTCATCTGGATTTCGGATACGCCAACTCTTTTAAATCCTAGGTGAGAAAGGAAAATAATATTGATCTCTAAAACTGGCTTCATATAAGATAAAAAATAACAATTTAGAAGCTAGATAAGAATGAAAAATGTTGTTATGAAAGTTACTATAGGACAAATATGCTGACAAATGTTAAATTAAAGTGGGATTGACCCGAATTGAAACTGGGATGTTTTGGGCATCTTAAAACCGAGATAATGCAGCCCGCAAACCCACGGAAGCAATAAACCATTATATAATTTTCAAAGGGTGTTTATTCATTTTTATGAAACACAAGACTGCAGATATTTGAGCAAATGGGTTTAGGAAGCGCGAACTCAACGGAAAAGCATCTTATAGTCTATCTATGGAGCTAGGTTTCCAGCGCGGTATCGCGAGCGGGTGCCGTGTTGTAAAAAATGATTGTACTTTTGGAGGAAACGCACCACGTCGACCGATTTTACATTCATTTTTGTAACACTGCGCCCCGCTAGCGATACCGGGCCGGAAACGTAGGTCTTGAGATAGACTATAGTAGAGGCCTTCTGCACGGAAGTGTCCAGCAGCTATAAAGAAACTTTTATTCCAGCGTTGAAAATGTAAATTAAATAAATTATCGGAGTAGTGCCGGTTACGGCGGTGTTGTATCCATCAGATTGGCAGCTGATTATTATTATACTACCAACTACAATGCACATGAAATATAGTCTGCTACAAACTTTAAGAAAAGCGAGGGTTACAGAAAATAGCGAAAAAACAAGTTCAAACTTTGTTCGTTTAGTAAAAACAGGTAAGTTAAAGGGGTTTCTTAACAAAGAGAACGATTTCTTGATATGGAACGCATTTTGGACGTTTTAAAACCTAAATCAAATGAATAAAAATATATGGGAAAGTCAAGTTGAGGTTCATAAAATGTATAGAAAGGAAATCCTTGTTTGCTAAAGTTATGTTATAAAATATAATGCTAATAAATTTAAGTTATTGGTGGAACTATTTCGTTTGGCTCTCTACGAAATAGCTCCGATCAGTGGCTAATTTCCAAGTGGGATAAAAAGCATTGGCATGAAGTAAGAATACCAGGCCAACTAATGAAACTTAAAAATTACTATAGTGTTTCTGAAGATTAAAGTGACTATGTTGTCTACTCTTGTTATTGAGAGTGTTCAGTAATTAGAA
This sequence comes from Phasmarhabditis papillosa, assembly GCA_034691345.1. Taxonomy (NCBI): domain Eukaryota; kingdom Metazoa; phylum Nematoda; class Chromadorea; order Rhabditida; family Rhabditidae; genus Pellioditis; species Pellioditis papillosa. Next base: position 3,914 of record JAQGAV010000302.1, read on the forward strand.
AACGTAAATTATTGAACACTAAGTAAGTTTGCTTTCGCTATAGTCTGTAACAAACAACAGACCGCAGAGCGCGGTGGCATACGTAGGCTTCCGCAATTGCGTATTTGTCTTTTTCTTGATATGATATAAAATAAAACTAAGTAAAAACTATGAGGTAATGTACTAAATTCTGAATTCATTGTAAATTAGAATAATGGGGAAATACCTATGTTTTGAAGTAGCATTACAGTACTTCCTCTGCACTGGATAATAGTTTTCAGCTAATAGTACAAGTTCTAAGAAGTAAAAGCGGAAACTTGCCAAGATCATAAATCTAAGTTTTCCCTTTCATGCAGCCAGTTAGTGGAAACAAAAATATAGTTCATAACAAAAAAAGACTGCAGTGCGCGGTGTTATGAAAGTTTTCTAAAATCGCTCATTCTGTTTCAAAATTGGAAAACCAATATATGGTTCGATGCGCAATTTTTTGTTTGATGTCAGAAAAATATAAGTTTTATTTTTTATCATATCGAGAAAAAGACAAATACGCAATTGCGGAAGCCTACGTATACCATCACGTTCTGCGGTCAATTTTTTAATATTGTCTTTCTATATCATTTATCTGTATTCATTAAAAATTTGAGCTAAAACTTACATTGCCATTTTGCGCAGCGCAATTTCAAAAATATGAGTGCGCGCCGAACCCCTTAATATGCTCAAAACTATCGAAAAAGACGGTAATTTTTATAAAAGTTTCTTGCTATCATTATTACAAAATGGAATCCCAATTTTGAGATTATTTGGATTATTTTCCGCGAAGTTAGTTTTATTTCCTAGCCCGCCGCATGCAGCTTTATCAGCGCTGAATTCTATATAGATCGTAAGCCCCGCCCATTTTCGAAAGCCAAATTTTACCTATATTTTTGTCTAAAGAGATCCGCTAGTATTTTGATCGTAAATCTCTCGAAAATTGACTTTTTCTTAATCTGTTTTCGGATTATTTCTACAGCAAGCAGGATCTTTCGAATGAAGTTAAATGTATGTCCTATTTCGAAAAACAACTTAGCGGGTGCCGGTCCCTAGATTTAGGGGTGGCAGTTTAGACCGGGTACGAAAATTTGGAACACGGGTCGGTCGATGCCCATTCGTGAGTGTGTTTAGCAATGTATTTCAAACTAGTTGCTCCATACTTTGCGGAAACTAATTGCCTCATCCGGAAATTTCTAGAAACATTTACGTAGATCAACCCACTTTCTTTCTCCAAAACCGGCTCGAAACTCTTAAATTATAGTGACTAGGAGTCCACATTGCTATGAATTTAAATCACAAGGTATACTATAAATAGAAACTCCCAGAAAGTATTCCTATACAGTTATGACTAGTTCAGAACAAACCGTTTATAGAAAAGCTTAGCATTAGTAAATGCTTTTAAAAAGAGCAAAACAAATATACAGTGCTCAACAAAAAATGATCCCAACTTCATACAATATTAGCCAATAGTAATAGAAAGGGTTGAAAATCAAAATTTAGGCCAAAAATACGAAAGTAGCACTGAATTTTACTACATTACATCCTTTTGTTTCATGACAAAAATGTGCCTTCTACGAATTTTATTTCCTGACATCGCGGCCGGCATTAATTAATACGACTGTGGGGCGGGGCCGGCTGCGCGCACCTGGGTTTCTCCGCCGACTGAAACCACAACGAGGCGGGTGGAGGTTAATGAAATTACCTGGAAAAGGCGGTGGTGCAAATCTAAAGAGCGCCGGCGATCAAAATACTCCCACACATCGTTAAATACGAGGGTGGTTGTCGAAGCCAAAATAAGAACAACAAGTTGGCGGTTAGATTGGAAAGCTTGTATGATTGTATAAGATTGTAAGGGAAACATTTTCGAACGAGAGCTACATGAAGTTTCAGTTTACGAAACTATGACACATCAGCTTTAAAAACACAATTGCTGGAAGGAGAGGTTGTGAACATTGTAGTCTTTTGCAAAGAATAGACTGCATGGCGCGGTATTGAATTTTGCATTTTATAAGATTCTGATGCGCCAATTTTCTATGTTTTGATGATAAGATTTTGCTCACCGCGCATAAAGTAAGGCCGGCGCAAGCCTGTCTTAGCAAATTTAAGATTTCGGTGGGGAATCAGTCACTGTTTCTTTACCAGTTTTTGAAGCTTAAGGTCTGCCCAGTTGGAAAACTTATAAGCTTTCCCTTAGCATCAAAGAGCAAATATTTATAAGTCAACGTCTGATTTTCTAATGTTTTTGTCTCATGCTTTTTGACAAATTAATTGTTGTTCTTCCCACTCCGGCCGCCTCCTACAAAAGATTTTTTGTTTTCAACGATGAAAACATTTCGCTATTTTGCCTATTGCTCATAGCGCATTTGAATAATTGTTTTCCCGCCGAAACTTGCGAGTTTTGGTTGTCAACGCGCTCCACCGCCAGAAACGGTAAACAATCGTGGGAGTTTCTCGGAGCAATTTGCGTTTTCTTGAAGGAAAAGTGAAGATTTTGGGAAACTTGAAATAAGGGGGGTTGGCGCCGTGAATTTGGGATCTATGTCAGCAAAAATAAATTTGAAAGTAGGGTTTTGGGGCGGATGGATAGAAGCTTTGCCTCATAATCTAGAGGTCGATGGTTCGAATCCGACCCGAAGAAAGAATTCTTGCAAATTTCTGATGCGCCTGCTTCGCTCCCCAGGTGCTGTACAATGAAGTCCTGGATCCCTATGGTCCCTTCGTCTCACTTCATCCTCCAAATATCAGTGCTCTCGTGTTTCGTAAAATATGAATAAATAAAAACAATAAGTAGAGATGTTTCTGTATTTTACAGGTGGAGTTTCACGGGGCGTCTGGATTGCGTTTATTAACCCTGGCCGGGCCGGCCCGCGAAAACCGAGTGAGTGTTTTTGCAAAATATTAGAATGATTTGTAATTTTGCATTGCTTGAGAAAATCATTCACAAAAACGTATAATGACTAGAAGTCTATGGCTTTTGGAGTTTTTTAATGAAATTGTTGAAATTGATGCAATTGTAATAGGTCGTACAGGGTAAGAATGCGGGACAAGTAGGCGGCGTCTGCACATTGGCTCAGGCAAGCATTGCCCTATACCCGGACTGGCCCATTACATAGGTCTAATGAATGTTAGATACACAAGAAGAGGGCAATTTTTATATTTTTGATCAGAAACTGTACTGCAAAAACAGCAAATGTTGGACGAAGCAGTGGCCGTAGTATAGAAACAAAAGCCAAAAACTGCCCGGGCACACACGCGGTTGTTTCTACTACGGCCACAGCTTGTTTTCGGTTGCAAAACTATGACACCAAAACACCTGCTGCCTTTGTACGAGCACAAACTATCACAACCCTTGCTATTTATTGCTACCGCAGACTGCCACTCTATCACATTTTCTGATTTATTCTTGTTTGTTTTTGTTTATTGTTAGCGAATATTAGAAAAATTTTGTACCGCGCCATTTGCAATAAGTTATAAATGGAAACAAGCACATATCCTGAATTGGGGCTGAACACGAAGAGTTGTTTTATCTTAAAAGTTGATCTTCTAGAGATAGAGCATAAATGAAAAATTATTCTTAATTAACATTTAAAATAGTTGAGTTATAGTGTATAACAAAATGAAGACTGCAATGCATAGTGTTGTGTAAGGTTTGTAAAATCGCTCGTTCTGAAACAGAATTAAACTTCCTTTTTACGAATCGATGCGCAATTTTTTGTTTGCTGTCAGAAAAATATTATTGTACTAGTTATGTACTGTATCTAATCCAGAAAAATACAGATACAGAATTACGGAAGCCTATGTATACGTGAGTTTAGAGAAATGTGCTTTTAAAAAACTTCTATGCTCAAATGATTGCATTAGCAGCAGCAAGTTTTCGTGAGAAGTGGGGAGAGCCAGAGTTGTTCACGGGCCTGCCCGTAGCACCTCTTGAAATTCCCGTTCACAACAGCCCCCCCCCCCGTTGATGACAGCGAAAATACTGCTCAAATTTATCCTCCAAAATTGTTCCTACAGAACGGATAATGCATGAGATTTTCCCTTACTGCGGCCCCATCTCATTTCATTCATCTTCATTTCAGAGAATCTGAAAGAAGTGTTATATTCTCAATTCAGCGACTTAATATTAGCCTTATTAAGGGTGAATCATCGCGAACTCTAACTTTTGTGTCGCAGCTCTCATGCGCTAATGTCAGGCTACAAACCATAATCCTTCTTATAGAGAACTTGGCGCTCTTTCATGCTGTATTGAATGGCCGCTTGGCATTTTGCGCCCTCAATGGAGCATCTCCTTTAAATAGTTTTGATTCGTAGAAACATCATGACGATTGTGGGTCTCAAATACCAATTTTGGGTAAACAATCAGGCCGAAATAGCCGGTTTTGGGCAGAAAATAACCAAAAAACACGTAGTAGAGCACTGTTAGACAACTGTTATGGTTTGTGGTGTATTTCGACTAATATTGAGGTTTTGAATACAAAATATGGCAAGTATGTTGACAGAGCCCTAAGTTTGGGAAATAGATTGGACAAAAAGTTCCGAAATCAAATTTTCACCAAGTTGTCCAATACAGCAAGATATAGAACAAATTACAAGACCAATGGAAAAACCAAACAGAAAGTGGAGGGATCAATTCAAGGAACAGCTAGGAGAAGTTTCGATGCAAACGGCAAGAAGTGAACAAAGGACTTGGAAAGAAAGCATCAACAATCAGATATATATAATCTTGAGTATTCAATGAATTATTATTATTATTATTATTATGGTAAATAAGCCATTGGCTTGAGCATTGATGCCATTCTCAATATCGCGCAAACTGAACAAAACCAGTCGAAATAATAATTTTGTTACAGAGAGAGTTACATCGTCTGAATTTGTTTTAGTTTTCACGAATAATTTTGACGAGAAGAACGATTTTCAAATTACAGAGTCAAAAAAGGCTACTAATGTGTTTTTCGGTCACGGTAAGCTAAAGTTACAGTAACCCAAACACTTACCCCTGGTGTAAAGTGTAAAGCGCTTAATAAATACAAAGCTATTCAGGTAGCTTTACGGTGGTGTAAATTTTCCCTCAGTGTATCTTACGGGTAAAGGACCACGACGTAGTTTGACGAATGCGGACGTCAGTCCCATTAAAACTCAAAAATGATGATTTAAAATGTTTTAAAACTTATTCACCACCAAGTGTGCAAAGTTTTACCACGCTGGGCTAAAGACTGTGGAAAATTTTCAAGCTTATAAGAGTTTAAAATAAACATGTCATTGGGGCTATACGTGTGAAATCCGCAATCAACAAGGGAAAGAAAGTAAAAGTTAGAAAATATAAGAGGTTTAGAGAGTTAGCTCAGAAGAAAAACTAAAGAAAATTGCTACGTAGAACAGCTATTTTTAATGTCAGGTATTGTCAAAGCCTAGAGTAATAACAAAGGGTCACTTGCGTATTTATAAGATTTTAACACCGCGCCTGCAGAAAAATTGTATGCGCAAGCATCGCAAGTGCAATTTTCTAAGGCGCGAAGGCGCAACGAGCTGGTAAGGAGGACGCAAGACAAAACCCCCAATGCTTTACACTCCATTATTGCTTTTGGCTCTGAATATCGAAAAAGAGAACCGTAGGCGCTTGTGATGATTCCTTTCAAATATAGACTACGACATCTCGAAACTCAAGTATTTTGACCCCACTGTTTCTATTTTCCTTGGAAGATACGTTTCATCAAGGATAGAAAATCTTAAACTGCTAAGCGGCCGTTTTTAGACCTATTTAAGACCAGCATTTCTTGGAAAAACCTGGGACCTGCTAGCAGCAATACAACATTCTCAGATACCAGTAAGAGAAGGAAAATATATCTTTGACTGAATAAATGCAGGAGACGGCATTTAGCGGGCGGCCATGACTGACAAATGAAGAAAGGGGCCGGCCCTCTCTCACCACTGGAGGATCTGACTACTTACAGGAAGTTTAATTGAAAAGTGTAGCATCATGTGTGCAACTTGAAACGAATACTCTTCCCTATCTCGGATGACAGGATCTCACATGCAGCGGAAATACCTTCCTCGTGAGGTAATGACATTTACATCTCTTGTAATTTGCTACAAAGTAGTTATTCCGTATTCTGATATGGAGCAGAAGCAAACGATAACAATATTAACTTTGATTTGTTACCAGTTGAATCAGGACTGGTAGCTTAGCGGACCCGCCCGGCCTACCGGAAATACGGATTCGAACTAACCATAAGGTCTATCTAACTAGGATAATGGACCGGTTTTCTCGCAATGTGACAACGCGCAGAACACGTTGTCAGTGCATGCAGGGTTACGAATTTCTAGCGGCGGGCCGGAGCCCAAAATTTTTGAATCGGGCCGACTCTTGTTCAGCAACTTTGAAGCAGCGGACTGGCTTTTTCGACAATGCTAAACAACGGCGGCTTGAGTAAAATAGCTCACAGATTTGTTTTCTATAGGTGGATTTGAAGATCTGTAACCGTATTCACTAATGTCCCAGTACAAAAACGATCGTTCTAAGAAACAAAGTTTGTTCATGTGGGTACGTTCTCGAACAAGCGGTATGTATCAACATTCCCAACGCTTTCCGGTCCTTCAAAATAGGGTCCCGGGAGCATATTTCGTTTCTTTGCGCAGGACATTGGTAAATATGGCCGCAGAAGATCTATTTATCTCAGCTTTGATCCAACAAAAACAAGTTAACACACAACATAGACTGTAAATGTTTGGCAATAACTATAGTCTGTAGCAGGAGGTTAGGCTGGATGGGTTGGACAGAGTCTGTATTACACAAAATGAATGGCAAATCGGTGGATTGGAAATCGTTTCCCCAAAAGTTCATTTATTTTTTACATAACACCGCCTCTTTACAGGACATTAAGCTGGAGGTCAAGCTCTTGCAACAGACTATAGTTTAATCTGTTTTCATTGCAAACGAGTAAAACTTTAAAATTATTAATGTTTCGTTCATAAATATTTATCTTTAAGCATACCCTCCCCACAATCTCATAAAGTTTGCTTACCTCAATATTGCCCCGTGGGCACTTATGCGTCTGTGCCTCGTCCGGACCTCGGTCGCGGATAACCTGTCTCCCCAGTTGCTCCGTGAAGAAGCCATGGGGGATATTGACCTATCAATCATAGTTGATAGGTTGGGCGTCGACCTGAAAAAGATTACATTAGTTTTACTAAAGTAGAGTTTAGCGTTATTTTCCTTAGAAAGAGAAGTTTTGCCTAAAATGATGATTTATAAGTTTTCTAAAGTTGCAAGTACCCCCAATACTGACACTTGCTGTCAACTAGTGGCGTGAAAGCTGTTTCAAGAAAGAAGTATAGGATGAGTCGAAAAAATATGGGATCAATGAAATATATTCAAAATAAAATCAGGCATTATCTGTTCTAGAACCTGTTTCTACCACGGCATGGAGCGTTTTTTAATAGCCCCGTTGATTCTCGTGATGCGGCGATGGAAACCTTGTCTTATAAGGGACTGTTCAATTTAGCTCTGTAAAAAAGAACTGGTTCCTCGTATTTTGGATCAGTTTTACCTTTTTCTAGAGAAGGACATAATCCTGGACGAATAAATAGCTCTAAAAAGTGCTCATTTGTTGAGTTTTTGTTTGTGGGCGGGGCTTAGCTTAGGAGTCTGCCTAGGTAGCTACGTAGCCAACTAGGCGGCAGCGTCAGAGGTTAAAGACTCGGCTATGAGGGGATTAGAGGATTTTTAACATTTAGTTAAACTATTGGTTATTTCTACAGATTTAAAATAATATTAATAATAGCACCAAGATAAAAGGGTAACAAAAAGATTTAGAGAAAACTCTGTTTTATATGAACAAAGAAACAACAAGATAATACCATTATTATATTATGATATTATCTTGATGTTTCTTTTGTCCATAACTATCTCGGAAACCCAATGAATTTTCAATTTCAAAAAATATGAATGAGGAGCAATGATTTTTTCGAAAATGACCACGTAAAGAAGAGACTTCCTAACAGCCACTTTTTCACTGCTTTTTGAAAAACTAGCACTGGCAACAACGCTGCATAGATGTTACAAACTTTTTTAGGTAAGTAAACCAAGGGTGTTCGCGGTGTAATACTCCACCACTGAGGTAAACATTTCCTATAAATTTATCCAGAAGTGCTCTGAAGTCCTGAATTTGACTTCATTAGCTGAACAACACAATTTTAGGAAATGCGAGCATGATATAGAACAAAGTGTGTTTATAAATATCGACAAATTCTTTAAACTATAAACAAGATGTAAAATCAGCAGTCCCAAATAGTTTATGGGAATTGGGGCCGGTGAACTTCTTGGTATTGGTTCAATAAAACAAAACGAAAACAAGTTTCAATTTAAAATTCAGAATCCATTTACTTTCTTAATTTAAAAGTGAAAAAATTTAAAAAATGGTCGACAGGGTTGGTTCGGAACGCACTTTTGTCTCAACTGCTGGCCGCGCCTTAAGGCAAAATGACAGAGCAAATTCTGACGACCAAATCTTGATGCACGAAACCTAGCTTATTTTGTTATCAAAGTTGTGTTCAAAATAACTCAATCGAAAGAGCTTGTCCATAACTATGCGACTGAGTTTTTTCGAACAATTTCGTTCATTTGTTCTAATAAACGAACAACTTTAATAGTTTATAAGGGACACAGTCCTTTATTTCGTTTGCCATATTTGGCGAGCCGCGGCCTCAACTGCTGACCGTGCCGTTCCAACGCAACTAAACCCCAACAAGGACGTAGACACAATATTTCGCTTAGGTGATTTTCTAAGTCGAAGTATTGTATACAACGTCATCAATTAGCTTATTTATAATTAAACAAACAATAATATTTTAAGTAAACTAATTTGTAAACTTGTATTAATACCAAAAGGCAACAAAACAAAACATATCAAGCGAATAATGGCAATGAAGACGTTGAGAAACGTAGGCGAAAGCACCCAAAGGGAACAATGTGTGACTACTAGAAATAAGAAACAACGCAGTTAGAGTATCAACGCTGCAGCATAAACAGAAACGGTGTTCAATATAAATAAATGTATTCGAAGAAAAGGCTCCCAATCAACTAATTTGTATTATACTGTGTTCTATACCTTATGATTGACAGATTGAAGCCCAGCTCAGGCAACATATTATCATGCGTCTTTTTGATACTCACTGGCTCAGTCTCAACCAAGTCTAGCAGTAACTCAGAACCTGCCAATTTGGGCAAACCCGGCCAGTTGGCAGGTTCAAGATGAGTATCGCCCCAATCACTTACCCCACTATCCTTGATCGATGTCGCTCAGGCGAAACATCAGGCCTGCGAATCTGAGGGATTCCAAAATAGAACTCCCCATGAACCGAAGGGTTTGGAGACGGGGTTGATGACATCATTGAAACCTGGAATATCAAAAGAAAACTAGAGTATATTAGTGATTCTGAGGACGAAAAGCAAAAGGATATAATGAAATATGAATAAAACAAGATCATGGAAGAAAGATGCAGTATAAGGTTCATTTATTTTATCACTTTTGTTCTTTCAATGGTTAGAAGAAATTCTTTGTGAGATAACCGGAACAGTTAGAAAAATATAAAATTTCAAGCATATTACAAGTTTTAAAATATCAAACTGATGTTATGCTTCTGTTTTCGTATCATAATTTTAGCTTCTGTTTCTTTCTAAACCTGCCTTTCGGATATAATAATATGGAAAAGGATCTTCCGAAAACGTTTCCATAAAAACTATGCGCCTATGTTTTTGTTACTGAGCCTTCAGTTTTTGATAATTAGTGCAATTTGTCCCATGTGATTTTCATTTTCCGGTAAATGTTGAAACAAGCTTTATATTTCTCTGCAAGCTATAAACATGCATCCATAAATAGCTACAGCATGTTGATCTTAAAGCCAAAGAATCGTCTCGAATGATAACTAAAATAGATGATAATAATGTAAACATTGTTAGATTAAGCAATTACATACATTCTACGGTGGGAATCTGTAGAGTTGATTTGAAAAGTAATTGTGAGCCGCCATAGCTCAGTCGGTTAGAGCGTGGGTCTAATAAGCCCAAGGTCGCAGGTTCGACCCCTGCTGGCGGCAAATGTTTTGCTAATTAGTCTCTATCAATAAATAGGTTTTTAGAGGAGTATCATAGATAGAGGCAGTGTTAGGTTAAAATTAATGTACTTTTGAAGAAAAGGATTCCAGTCCACCGAATTTGGATTCATTTTTTCATAACGCCGCAGTTCCCCAAGATTAGGGTGGTTAAAAGGTACGGTACGGTACGCGGTATACCGGTGGTATTTCGGTACATCGGTACACCGGGGCACCGGTTTTTTTTTGAAAGTCAGTAAACCGGTGTACCGGTATTTTTTCAATTATCGTACAGTTTAACTACCCTACTCAAGATACTGCGCGGCAAATCAAGCTCTTGATAAATACTATATTCAACAACGCATATAAAACCAACATTTTCTATTTCTTCCTAGAAGGTGTTATTTGTCTATTACCGTAGTCTTACTCAATGATCTTTTAAAATACATCCTCGCCTGGACCCTAGCGGGATTACTGTAGCTTCCGGTGCATGCGGTAGATTATGATGTGTTTAGCCGGAAATTATTTGGGTTGTCAGAATATTGCTACGTATTAGAAAGTTGCGAATATAAAATGACTCATTGTAATAAGATTCGCAGGGGATGGGGGTACTGTAGCCAAGTGATTAAAGTTCCGGAATTTCGAAAGATTGAACATTGTCGTGTCACGTTGGTATGGAGATAAAGTAAAAGGGATTCCATACATTGTTTAGAGATGCTATAGTCCATAACAAAATGAAGGCTGCTGTGCGCGGTGTTCTTTAAGGTTAGTAAATTCGCTCGTTCTATTGCAAAATTTAAAAACCATTATATGGTTCGATGTGCAATTCTATTATTGTACTAGCGTTATTTTGTGTCATATCCAAAAAAAGAGACATACGCCATTGCGGAGCTTAAGTATACCACCGCTCTCTGCGGTGTTTTCTTTGTTAAAGAGTATACGAACTGTTTTCGAAAATTTGGCACTTGCAAAAAACGTAACGTCAGATGGATAATTTAAAAGGCTTAAAACGATAATGTTGAAAAAAGGACTTCTGGATATCGGAACAGGCGAAAAAACAACTATTTTGAAGGCGAATGCGACTTGTCAGTTCTAAATATTTTGTTTTGCATGTTCTGATCTCTTAGTCCCAATAAAAGGGAGAATTTAACTCAATTGGTGTACTATTATTTACAAGTGAGTGTATAAACTACTAACATTGGTTAAAGAAGTAATTTATTTACGTTGAACACAAATATAGTGCATAATATAATCTCTATCAAAAACTAGGTTTCCGGAAAGTATCTTGAGCAAAGTGGGTGTAAATGAAAATCAACGTACTTTTGGAGACGCCACCAGTCTACCGATTTTCTATAACATCGCTGCCTCCCCAATATACTGCGCAAAAAACCTAGTGCTAAATACAGACTATAGTTTGGTTTAAACTTTTCCGTTTTATGAACTAAGGGTCGTATTTTGTGATAACGCGGTGTAGATAAATCAGAAGAGGTTCAAAATTTCAGGCCGTGCCGGGTTAAGCCGGGCCGGTTTCCAGCCTTTTGTACCCCCTGAGGTGGTTATCCGGCCGGATAAGGCCGGGCCGGTAACCTGCTCTGAGATAAATGAGTTAGTGTAAGTGAGTACGAATGATGCTGATCTGTGAATGAAGATTAGCCGATATGACCTATCAATTACTATACTTACGTCACAATAAATTGATAGTTAACAAAATTAGATCATAATTAATAACTATTGGTTTTCTTATAAATTTTTAGTCGAAGTACAGCATAACGGATACATCATTTCCATGGAACGTAGTCGTTATCATAAAGATCAAAAAGATCAATCCAAGCAAAAACTGCTTGTTATAGTCTGATTCTATGGGAACAAAGGAGTATTACTTGCGTATTTTTATGCAATTTTGCGTATAATTTCGTATTTTGAAAACTGTCAGAGCTATTTTCGGCGATACTTTTTAAACACTCCCTTATTACTCTCGGATCTTACTATATCATATTATAAAAGTAACGTTGTAAAGTTCAGCACAACATAGATTCTTTCTATTCTCTTCAGCAGCTCCAGCCCTATTGTCGGTTGGCGTGAGCCGTCCAGGTATTTATGGCCGAATTAGCCCCGGCCCGTAAAAACTAGTTCACTAGGACTTTCACCAAACCTTCTAACGGTTACTAAAACTGTAAAAAACATAAGTTTTTATGAAAAGCAAAAAGGAGCTCGTGAACCTTTGATTGTGAGGTGATTCTTTTGGAGTAATGAGGCGAATCAGCAAGCAACGTAGTAGGCATCGCCTTCTAGAAACTCTATCTACTAACAAGAAGTATTCAGTGATGTAAAGTGCGCTAAATAGAAGGGCCTAATTAGCAGTATTCAAAATAATAATATAAATATTTATAATACACGGAATTAAGTTTAGAAAGTGGAATTCAATCTACTTATAAATGAGTTTGGGAAGATTCAATGCTATTCTGGGATAGCATAGTTGACGTCAGAAGGGATGCAAAGTTTGGTCATCTACAGAACAACAAATATCAGAATTCTCAAACGGAAGGCCGAGGTTCACATATTTACAGCCTGTCCGGTCTACAAGAATGAACTATCCAATCAACAGGAGTTTTTGAGCTGAACAAAGCAATTTTTCGACCCCAAGTCACTGGAGCAGTGATGATTCCACTCTCTCTCTATTGTAATGATTTCAAATATAACCTGTTGCGAGTTCCTGCGCAGTATCGATAGAAAGATGCGGTTTTAGAATGCAGTATTTGTACTTTTCAAAGAAAAAGCTCCCGATCCAGATATTTTACATTCATTTTATATAACATCGCTGATCCCTAGGATACCGCGCTGGAGACCTATATAGATTATGGAAGAGACTGGTCCTTTTTGAAGCTATCACCAACTAGAAAAAGAAAAGAATTCTAAATAGCGCTTGCAACGGACGGGATTTTCAACCCAGTAATCATGATTTGAACATAGAAATATACTGAGCCCCGGACGGTAATAGCGGGTTTAACTGAACTGAATGATACATGCGTCAAGCCAGAACGAATGCACTCTTTAATTATGTGCTAATTATTGAATTGACGAAGTACCAATTTAAGGAAACGGAACTTTGGAGTTAGGATTAAATGACGTCAAATTAGCATTGTAGACGATCCGGCGGTGGTTTGAAAATAGCCATATTTCACTGTGATACATCTCCTTATAAATGAGACTAACTACAGCGCCAGTGATAATCACCAAGATTCGAAAAGTATTGCAATATATTCAAACGCATTTTTCGATGAATATTCATAGAATACTATAAACTAGAATAATCTAAAAACTGCGAAAAATCTGGAACTTAAACTTGAAAAACTTGATTAACAACTCTAATACTCTATGAAAAATCTTATTAGTACCTACCGTTTAGTCTATTATTTCAAAAAATATGAGATTTTGCCCCGGATTACATAAGAATAATATGTTTATAATGTTGATTTATAAAAGCAGATCTCCAGCAGATGAAATTTGAAGCCGGCGCTGGCAGAAATGATTAAGCAGCTGGGAAGGGCCATGCCCGAATTCTGACTACAATTCCGCGTGATCTCAAGTTCCAGTCTTCTTCAGATAAAGTAATGAAAGTAAAGAATGATCTTGAATTTGCAATAGGCTTTATATTTATTCTAGAAAAAAGTTAGAAACCTTCTAGTACATGGAAGCAGTTAGCAGGCAGCTTCAATTATATACTTTCCGAAAATTCTAGGTACGTTTGACAGAAAATAATTCGAGGAATTTCAAAAACGATCACACAAGGAACCAAAGAAATTGCAACAAAAAATATTCAAAAGGTAATAGACTAATTGAAGTACACAATCACATAGAAGCTTCCAAAACGGTTGGCGTATCCAATAAATGTTCAGGAAAGAACGTATAAAAACTGAGGATGGTCGGGAAAGCAATAAATGAAAATTATATAAAAATAACCTTTCATGACACCTTGTCTGGTACATAGATTACAACACAAGATGATTGGAAGATGATTATCAATGGTGCAGGTAGGTTTACGATATAGCGCGCAAGGGGCTAGAATATCTAACACACTTCTAGATTCCAAAGAGACTAGTCAGCGAAATCGTAAGTTTGCAGTAAATGAAAGCTAAACCTTAAGGGAACAACTTCCAATCGGCAAAAGTAAATTAGTACTTTATCCATTTATAGAGAAAAACAAAATTTCAGAAATGATGCTGAAATCTAAATCGAGTACTTTGTACATCGCTATAAACATTTATTTTGAAAAATAAGAGGGGTTTTAAAGATTAATCAGGGCCTGCCTTGCTCCACCCCGGCGGGACGTTTTCACGTTTTCACGGGCCGGGCCGGGCTGGACCGAAGATTTCCAAAAAATCTTTTTCAGTGCCCCGCAAAGAGAAAGATTTTATTCTTTCATGAAGAAGTTTTTTTTCGAATAACATATTGACTAACATATCTAAAAACTTCTTTGAAAGGTCACCTAATCCTATTTTCAAATAAAAACAATAAGAAAAGGTTAGTATAAAGAAATGTTTCTAGCAATGAATGTGTTCAGCTTTTACTTTGCTATGATTTTGTCTATAATTATTATTATTATCATTTTGTCAGTATTTAAATTACATCTTGGTAAGTAGCTAATTAAGCTCGATGTGAGTTTCGGTGACGAGTAATTGCTATTCATATACGTAAAGGAAAAATGAGTAAGAGTCAGGCAAATATGTTTAGGTGGTATGCAATAATGTTCGAGATGTTAAACCATCCAACTATAGCAACTTTTATCTTAAAAATTTAGAAGATTTGTTAACTCCTAAGCGCGAATTTCTTAGTTACAGTGAACCGTTATAAAGGAATTTGCGGTGTAGAGTAAGCAGTATTGCAAAGAAACTGATCCTATCTTACCTTATTTAAAAAAAAACAATGGATAATCCGTAAATTTCGAATAGGTCTTGACTGGAAACTTTCACTGTAACCTAAAATTATAAACTCAAAATGGTCTGATTCTTCAAACTTCTAGTAAGTATAGCCTTGTTTTACAAGCGGTAAGTCGTAAAATAACAAATGCTTGACCTATGTATATTACTTATAAATAGTTGAAGAACCGAGTTTGTATCTACCGATTTACAAAAACGTGCAAATTTATTTAAACTGGTTGTTTAGAGGACTTATTTCGTTCAAAGACGTTCACTCAGATTATAATTAAACTATATTTTTCTTATCAACAAATGCAGGGCTGGGCATTTCACGGGCCGGCCCGTTTCTCAAATACAAAAAAATTGAAAAGTCGTCTAGCGCATGGGCAATTTTTATGAAAAAATCTATTGATTTAGGTTAATATATGATAATAGTATTCATAAAGATAAATAGGTAAACATTGTTGCACTCTTTATTGTTAATGCAGAAAAATAGCACTCAAAACTAACTTTTTTTTTAACTATCCGCTAAAAAAACGTGAAATAGACTAGGACCGGACGGGGCCGACATTGTGGGAAAACGGCCCGGGCCCGCCTTTTCCCAGCCCTGAACATATGTCATATATAAAATGGTTTTGACCAATAGTTGAAAATTCATCTAGCGTAAGTTATAGTAGTTAAACTCTCTTATAGAAATATCAAACAACATCCAAATCATTAATATCCTGCAAAATTAAAACAGTCCTTTCTGGCGAAAGTAGTCGTCTAAATAGCATGGTTGAACCAGCCAGTTGGCTAGAAGAGTCAGTTGCTAATTGTAACCAGTTTTCTCGTTAATAACTACTACCTCATCTCTCACTACCACCTCCTTCAACTCAAAAGAAGATCACCATGGATACAACAGGGATATTGTGTTTTCACAGAAGATGCGCTCTTCGGCTAACTCGACGCGCTCCACCTAACTCAAACCAGCCAAAGCCGCCGCTGCTACGTCATAATTAGCCGGCTATTAGGTAGGATAGCTTGTAAATACAGCTAGACGGCGTTCATAAAGGAATACCTGAGGGACCGGGCAAGTCCAAAAATAGATCATTTATTTTTAGATAACACCGCTGCGACCTAGGAAACTGCGCTGGAAAGCAACCGACCTTTTGGAAGGACAATATACCAGTAGGGGAATTTGGTCAGGTGTGACAGGCCCGAATCTTGTTAACCCGGAATAACCATCAATCGGGAGTTTGTAAATGAATCATGGTGAGTTGATATTTAACAGAAGTATCAGTCGATCAAACTGCGAAACATGTTTTTCTATCAGGTAGTACCTTTATTCCTTTATTCCGAATGTTTTTAATAGTATATTATATAACTGAAATGCTTTTCATTACCATATACATTAATAATGTTGAAATTAGTTAACAATGGGCTATGGTACTACCAGTACGCACCGTTCGATCTCAATTGGCTGGACACCGGTATAGGCTCGTTCCGAACGAACCTGGTCCACAATAATATAACCCTTTGATATTACAAATCTTTAAAAAAAAATCCAGAAAGGGGAATGTGTAAATCTGCACAACGCTGGCGCAGTTATTAACCTAAAGATCACTTAAAGAGTACCGAGTACCGAATGGTATTCTAAAATGAAACAACCTCTGTAAGTGCTTGATAATGAGATTTTGTAAATTTACATTTTAGTTTGTTGTAAATTTACATTTTAGTTTGCTTTATATTTTATTTGATATTTTTATTGTTTTATATTAGTTATGGGTATTGTTTTGCTCCCTCCTAAATTTCAAATGTTGCCAAAGTATTACTATTTACCTGCTCCATCTAGTTTTCTCTGTTTAGTATATTTCTCATTAACTAGTCAAAATTATAGCAGATTTGTTATCACTGATTTTTGATCTTATTGATTAATGACTTTCTGTCTATGTATGCAGTCTCTTGGTAGTATCCCATTTCTCTTAATAGTATTTTACTTTTTTTTTTCGCAACATTAATTTAATTTGTCTATATATTTATTTATTTTTTTCATTTTCTCTCACTTTCCTTTTTATTTCTTGTTTAAAAACAAGATTTTGTGTTATGGCTTTGATCTCGTTTATTGTTCTTTCCTTGCTTGAATAAATTATTATTATTAAAAAACGTATTTCAGGCTTATTCTATGACTATGTCAATATTTCCGGGCCATACTAACTCGTTGACCCGACCTATATTTATATTTAAATATAAATTATATTATATTTATAGTTTGTAAACATTTTATTTGTTAACTATAATATCTTTATTTGTTATAGATTAAGTTTATCTTTTTTTGTCTTCCTATTTAAGACATTTGTTATTAGTTTAGGCATGAGAACCAGTATTCAACAATGGCTAAGCCTTAATCGTTACGGGTATAACACTACTTCAGCAGAAGTAATTGTGTTTAGAGAAGCGGTAGAGACTACATACACAAATAATGTACACAAAGACATTATCATAATCTGTCCTAATACCGTTATTTAGGCGTTATTGAATCGATGAATGGTCGGATCAGGTTCGACGCAGAAAACCTGGTGACCCAGTTGGGGTTCGATGGCATTATGCACCCCTAGATAAGTGCTCATCTGGTTAGTTTGAGCAGTAGGAAACTTATTATAATCGACGGACTAATTGCTTGCAGGTAAATGACTGCGAATATTGCGCTGGAGCGCTAATCC
This sequence comes from Phasmarhabditis papillosa, assembly GCA_034691345.1. Taxonomy (NCBI): domain Eukaryota; kingdom Metazoa; phylum Nematoda; class Chromadorea; order Rhabditida; family Rhabditidae; genus Pellioditis; species Pellioditis papillosa. The sequence continues at coordinate 21,630 of JAQGAV010000302.1, forward strand.
GTTTGGTTTTCAGTCTATTGCCGCTTAGTATCCGCGCTCCTTTGCAAAACTGACCGTTTACCCTTGCAAGCAATACATCCGTCGACTATAGGAGCAGACAAAAACCTAAGCCGATGCACCAGAACGACCTGTCATGATCTCAGAAACGTCTTCTGTTTGCTGTTTCTTTATGGACGGCCTTATTCCCCCTTAAGAGAACATCATCAGATGAAACAAAAGCCGATAGTAGGACTTTACGACTTTACGATAAACCCGCATGGCGTTTTACCACTCAGTCGGCACCTCAGAGCAATCAGTATTCTCTTGAAATTCGTAGTTTTGTAAGTGTAATGTATCGGGGTAACTAAGATTTAGGGCTTATCCCGGGTATACATCAAGATTAGAATAGAATAGATACCTTATAGTTATTGTTTTACCGAGACAAAGTAAGTGAACAGTAAAAAATATCTACAAGTCAAATAATATCTCATTGGTCTGGTCTCGGAAGGTAGATGGTGGTTGGCATTGTCAATCACCTTTGGTTGCAGAAAAATGAAAAAAAAAACAGAACAAAAGAAAAAAGAAACGAAAATGAAAAACGTTCACAATTTTCCCCTGAAAACATTCTTCACGTTTCTTGCCACAGAAAACAGATTGGATGTTAGAAACGAGCCGTCTGTGCTGAGAAGATTCCAGACTGAGAATGGCCGAAACCATGCGCTGAAGAAATCTCCGAAGAATTATTGCGTGATATGTGCGATTACAGAAAATAAATTGTTTTTAATTACTTGAAAACATATCTTCGTTAGTTCACAAAGTTGCCATCTCCATTCTCCCTGAAAGTTTCCCATCGCAGTTTCTATTACATTCGCGGGATCACAGAAGAATGTTTCATATTCTCTTCGTACTGCTGGAGCCTAAATAGAAGAATCCGTTAGTTGTGTGGTCGGTTCTCCTTTGGATAGGTTGGTTTTTATAAAATTTTGAATTATTTATATTTTATATTTATAAAATTATTAATAATATTTATATATTTTCTTCTAGATAAAGATGCCTAATGACAATATCGCCGTAAAAAGTGACTCAGATGATGATTGTCGGTCTGAAGGAATCGAGGATTCCGAATGTTTTGAATTCAATGAGTCGCAAGCCACCAGGTAGATAATTGATTATCCTAATAGCCAACTATAGCCTTTGTCAAAACCTAGACCACGTCGACCTTCTCGATACTTCTGCTCCGGTTTTCTCGTTGCGTGGTGTTGCAAAATTTGTCTCCTATAATTTATTGAAGACAAAATATATAGACTATAAATTGAAAATTTGGACATTGAGAACCTTTATAAAGTCAAAGTTTTGCAACACAGCGCATAGAGTAAAGCCGGCGCGATGTAGTTTAGGGTTTGAAAGAGATTTGGGCATTCTAAGTGCCCAACGCTTACTTTTCCTTAGCACATTGCCAAAGCTACCATCGGTGCGCGGTGCGCAGTAACCATTGTTAGGCTGAGGATAAAATCTTATTTTACCTGAGTAAGGGATGAGATAGTTCCTATGACAGTATAAGTTTAGGCATTATAAGACTTATTGTTAATAAGTTCTAAATTTTATTCCGAAATGTAATCTATGCTCGCGGTAGTACCAGTATGGCTATTATGTTTTTGAGAGTAGTATCGGAAATATACCAGCATTCCACATTCTTAACCCTAGTCATAACCGAAAGCCAATCACGGTTTCGATTTTATAATAGTCAGTTAAATTTTTGAGGATTATGTTCTGTAATCCTTAATGGATCTATCTCCATAAATATTTTCATCCTTTTTCAGCTACATGTCCATGTTATCCGGCCTATTCACTGGATCCAGTTACAACAAACCTGCGTATGCTGTCGGTACTGACATGTAGGAACTCCTTATTCTTCTTAGTTATTCTGAATGTTTTAGATGGGTTCCGTCTGATCCAGAAGTTATAACGAAAATTCCGGAAAATTCAATACCAAACTACAACATTACGTATCCGTTAGTTGGTACGTTTAACCCGTGTAGATAGAATCCTCCCTTGCATCCAGTATTCCGTGGATTAGATACCCTGCCTTAACCCCTCGAGCTCCCGAAACTGCTGATTTTGCATGAAAAGTTTCTTTATGATACAAGTGTTTATGATTATTGATTATGAATAGAAAAAACTAGAAAGACCCTTTTTTACAATGAAAGATTCCTAATCTTGTAATGTCACTAGAATCATATAATACCATCAAAGGTATTCTGAATCACTCGTTCCTTTTGTCTTCTTGTTTCTTTTTTTGCAGTCAAATCCCTCAAAAGAGGTGTCTATTCGCTGCTCCTAGAAGAAGGTCTGATAAAGTCCTGAACTAGGTAGCATTGCACTAGCGATTTTTAAGGGCCGACAGCAGTCCTCGTCTTTGTAACACCTCTTCCCACCAACCCAACCAGAGCGTCGGACAGGCTCACCTTCTTCATTAGCATTGAGCTTAGAAACCTTTCTACTTGATATTAATTTAGGTGCCGATGTGAGGAAGAATGGTGTTTTTGCAGTATTCACTCGGAAGGCAATTAAGGTAAGAGAATGCTTTGCTTCTCTCTTCTTCTCTAACCTTTCTTCTTAATATAGTCCATAACAAAAAAAGAGACTGCAGTGCGCGGTGTAGTGTAAGGTCTGCAAAATGGCTCGTTCTGTGGCAAACTTTTGAATCTATTATATGGTTTGAAGCGCAATTTTTTGTTTTTTGTCAGTAAAATATTATTGTACTAGTTTTATTTGTATCATATCCAGAAAAAGACAAATACGCAATTACGGAAGCCTTCATATACCACCTCGCTCGGAGATCTTATCTTCGTTATAGCCTATATAAAAATCGTCTTTGGGCTCTAATTCTTATTATCACCCATGTAAAAACGTTTATTTTAGGATGCAAAAGTTCTCTCTAAAATGCCGTCGTCTTCGGAAGCCACGTCCGATAGTAATGAATCGCTTAATTCGGATAAAGAACCCCCAGTCATCCATCATTTAACATTCACATTCTGGAAAGGATCAAATGAGAATAAACATGCTCTCTCATTGTACAGAAGTGAAAAGGTAAGAGAGACTATAGACCGGCCCACAGAAAGATTTATATTTAACTTTTGTCGCTTTTGGTTAGGCGGAGCGGTGTTCCAATAGAATGGAGCGCATATATCTGAGAATACTAACATTAAGATATAGTACCTGATATAGCCCAAATACTCAATCCTCTCCTAACTAAAAACACAAGAGCTAAATCTAAGTATGGGGAGCGGTGGCCCAAACATCTATATTTGGATGGGGATGTGGGCATAGAAATTCCAGTGTAGCGTACGCAACATACCTGACACAAAGTGACTAACGTAATACATATACCGTCTAAATAGGCCCCATTTGACAAATTTTTCATCTTTTTCGCTTGCAGGTTTCCGACGTGATTGCTGTTTGTGAGCGATGTCGAGAATGCCGTGATTTGTTCTTCCGTGATCCAATAGGTATGAAGGGGAAATGAAGCCTGGAAAACAAATATTTATAGTTGTAGAACAAATGTATATAATTTATTTTTAATTTCTTTCAAAGAATTGGGCAATGGGAATAATAATATAATAATATTCTACACAAAAAAGAAATAATAGATTGTTTTGAATTATTTAACCGTTTGGATCTATTAAAACTATTAAATATTACTTTTTAGGCGTTGAGAAGCGTGTTTACCTAAGTCAACTCCTCACTACTCTACGCTCTCATATTCTATGGAAGAGTGTTCATATAGCTGCGTCGTTGGGAAATATAATCTATTTTCAAAAGAAAAACCGGAGAATTCTGCCGTAAGTCTGAGGATGCCGTGAAACGGAAAATGTTGTAGACCATTTAAAATGTGAAGTAAACGATGCTCAACATTAGCCAACTTCACTTGGACAGACTCCACAGCGGCCCCGGTACGGCCAAATGTTAAAGAATGACTTCGAACCAGCCGGGCCCGTCTGAAAATGCATTCATTACCCAAAAGAACTGCGCAATTATTTGGATTCTTCTGGAAATCTGTAAATTTTGAGATATGCCAAAATATCTGAAAAGTATATCACCTCATTTCTTATTTGAACATCGGTTTCGATTTTTTTTTTTCGAAAGTGAAAAACATTGGTTTTTTTCACTATTTGCTTTTTCAATAGCTTGTTTGAATATTATTATTATATTTAAATTATTATTATTATCATAGAAAATGTTTATTTCCAGTCGTCTACAAACCTACTGTCAACCTGAAGGTCTAACTCCGCTTATGATTGCTATCAAGAAAGATTCGTAAGTATAAGATCTCCGATCTGGCAAACGTTCTCGCACCTCCGCCCTTACAATACAGGCACCGTGGGTTTGAAGACAGACTCCGGGACTACCCCGAACGTAACTAGCCGAAACGAAACTGGCCGTTTCGTAACTGGCCGAAACAGAACTATGGGTACATGAGTATCAAAAACTCAATTTTTTTGATTATTATTATTATTATATTACACCTCGGAACCATAGCTATGCATGGAAAAAAAGAAACTAAAAAATATTCATTATGGAATGAAGTTATGAAAGAAAAAAGCCAAAATAGCCAAAATTGGGCCAGTTACGTTTCGGGGTAGTCCCCAGACTCCAGTGTTATCTCCAGTGTCTAAATGCGGAACAGCCTCAACACCCCACAACAGCTGAAACTTACTAGCTGAAATGAAAAGTCTACCGAGTTCCATATTTTTAAATGTTTTCATCTCCAAAAAAAAAATTAAAAATATAAAACTATTGTTGTTATCGTTTTGGTAAACCACAATATTTCAGCGTTGAACTAGCCGAGTATCTGCTTGAATTGGGTAGCGATACGTCTGCTTTAACAGTTCATGGACAAGAAAATATTCTACATTTGGCTGCTGTTACTTCATTTTCAATGGTTAAGGTGCGAAATTACACAGAATAACAAAACATTTGACGTATACTATAGTTTTGAACCCGAATTGAATGCAAATCACTTAAGTATACACAAAAAGTACTATTTAGGCCTGACTTGGACCTGAAAGATCTTTTTTTCTATATTTGTTGAAACTGAAAAATGTTAGAATCAAATAAATTTTATTTAAATCATTTTAGATGCTGATGAAATCTGGTAAATGTAACGATTTGATCAACCAGGGAAATCGTCATGGCTACTCGCCGTTATATTGTGCAGTTACAGGGGCAAATGCATTCTGCGCCCAGGAACTAAAATCTCATGGTATGCAGTATTTTGCTTCTATTTTTCTTATTTCTTACTATTATACGTTGCCATTAGCTTGAAGGTTGTTTGCTTGAATCTGCAGCCCTAGATTCCGGAGATATTCAGATACGGCTTTGTTACTAGGCTAAAGCATCCGCCCGAAGAAGCTCGAGGGTCTCGCATGTCTCTGTACTAAAAAGGGGTTCAAATCGGGTCTTTTTGACAATGTAGCGAATTTTCTTTAAACTATTTATTCCGTATATCAATGTATATCACATGACGGGTTTTCTTGTCATTCTTTCCATCTTTGGGGCAGCTAGAAGTCGTGTTTTAAGGGAATCATAAGAGAACATTGAAGCATACATTCCACGGTTGCTCAATCCCGTTGTAGCGACTAGTCGGCCAAAAATTGTTAACTATTTAAATTCTGATTTAATTACTTCGTTTTGAATATTCTTTAATATAAAATGCAAACAATACTGTATTATGTTCTAGGCGCTGCACTAACAGCCGAATGTCACACCGATGCCCTGAAGACGCCGTTGATCCAAATGATGAAAAAAGCAAATGTTGAAGTTCCGTAAGTTTGATATTTTAAATTAAGTTTGAAGGTATCACAGTAGAGGGTTAACATTGTTAGGTTCTCCCTGGAATGACCGGGAAACTATCCTTTATTCTCTCAATATGACATCGGACGGGAATCGAACCCGGGCCGCCCGCGTGGCAGGCGAGCGGCTCTACCACTTAACCACCGAAAATTATACATAAACACGCAAGTAATGCTTCATTATTCCTACTTGAAAAGGCCTTCCACCACTCTATGTTGACTTCTTGACTTCTTCAAATGAACCTACCTGAAGAAATAATTTTATTAAACACATAAAACAATAGTATAACTTTTATTACGAAGACAACTATACGCGAAATGTAATCGGAACGTACCTAGTACGTAGCATAATAGCTAACATAGCTTCTAGCTTTCTAGAGCCCTCCGTGCAATATTCGAAAAGCATCCTGACGCCCATCATCATAAGGATCCTGTAACTGGAAACACTGCCCTACATTGTGCTATGTTTAAGAAGACATTGCTATCGTTGTTAGAATTTAAGGTATGAGAGAAGGTAGATCACGAAAAATGAGATAAACGGGGTTTAACGATTCTCTAATCATTTTCTTCAACTTCAAATAATTATCCAGTTTATTGGGGTTTGCAGTAATCGAAAATGGTTAAAGTCATGCATTCATAGGCTTACTCGAATAGGATTTTCGGAACAAAAAAATAAATCATTCTTTGCGTTATGATTGATAGTTTAAAAAACTATTCATTCCATATATCAATGTATATTATATGACGGATGTTATTCTATCCATCTTTGGGGCAGCTAGAAGTCTGTTTTGCAGGAATCATAAGAGAACATTCAAGCATTCATCCCACGGTTGCTCAATCCGGCTTGCGACGGCTTGATTGATAGTAAGCAAAAAAAACCTAAATTTTAGGAATTAAGTGTAAAAGATAACCTCACTTTTTTTTCCAGTCGTGTGAACTGAACCTGAATGTCCGCAACCTACAACAGCAAACTCCACTGCACATTTATGTATTAAAGAATGATATCCAACTGGTTATGGCAATCATTTGCTATCAAGTAAATATTAAGTATTTAAAGATTAATTAACTTAATTACCGTAGATTGACATCGATGCCAAGGATCGCGATGGGAATACGGCATTGCATTTGGCAGTTATGGTAAGTTAAGATAGTTAGATGTTTGCCGACATAATACTACTGTACATAATACATAATAATACGGCATAATACAGAATACTGTCTGAGCTTTTTGAGTTCATCCAGGAGTTCATCCACCGTTAAGTCCAATCTTACGCGAATACGAATACTTTGTCAGAACCGTTCGTTAACCATTTTAACTAATCGGAATTTTCTAGTCTTTTTTAAGGATGCAGTGTCGTTTGCGTATATTTATGGGAATTGGTCGTGTTAATTTTCATAAATTTATTTTAGCAAACAAACTATGCAATCATTATAACAATGCATCAAACAAATGATATAAGCAAAAACTGTATTTTTCCATAATAATTACTTCCTATTAGAACCTAAGCCTGGACATTGTACATGCTCTTTTGGTTATGGGCGCCGAGCCAAATATTTCAAATACACACGGAGAAACACCTAGACATATTGCTGCAAAATTCAAGAATATGTAAGTTAAAAACTGTGGTATAGTCTACGGACAAATCTCATGTAGTTTAAAGGTCTATTTTCTATAAGGCGAGCGCACAATTATATCGTTTACTTGTATATTTTCTTTCGATTTCCGCGCTCCTTCTAAATTCTACAGTACACCACTGCAAGCGATTAATCCGTAGACTATACTATGTAGGTGGGGGACAATAAACAAAAATTAACACCTATAAAGAACTACTGAAGGGTAGAAGTATTTCTATAGTCTGTTAATTAGTGAGAATACAGTTATTGTTCTTGCATATTTAACAATGCCTTTCCCAGAAAATGTTCCATGTAACACGATCCTTGATTCTTCCGCGAAGCGGCCCCCCTTACTAGCTGCCGCCGCAGGCATATACACTAACAACTAGCCTTTCCTACTGTCTTGCCGCGCAGCGAAACCCGTTCATAACTGACCTAAAATGACACTTTTTGACAACTTATAACAGCTTTTATTTTTTGGTGCCCCTCCCCTAATCACATAGCACACGAAAAGTAGTCTGCGAAATAGAAAATGAGTTTGGTTCTGGAAAACTGTATGAAAGAAACTTTTGAACGAATAGAAGTATCGATCTTATTGTTAGCACGAGAAAGCCATTATTCAACTTATGTTATGCCCGCAGTAGAGATAGGCAACTGGGCTGGTTCAGTTATCAACTGTGATTTTGCATGAAAAGAAATTATATATCGATAGAAGATCGATAGAACATTTCATGTTTATTTCAGCGAAATCGCCCGTGAAATTGTACACTCGTTGATTATTTGTGGAAGTAAGCGATGTCCGGCAGGTCACTTTGGTTGTACTAGCGAATGTGTTCACGAGGATAATTTTGTAGCCGATCCAAAAAATACGATAGGAACCTCGCCATTCCGTGAGTTGGTACTGAAAGTAATGGAACGAGTTAATGGTTGCTAACAAGTTTACGGTGACCTTTAAAAAAAGGCCTAAGTAGGAGGAGAGGTAATGGAAAAAGAAATGTTTTGCAATTGGTGGGCTTGTTTAGGTCAGAGGTTGTTATCCGGCCGGACCGGCATAGTTTTCAAAATTCCAGGCCGGGCCGGGAAGGCGGGCCGGATCCCCTCCTCTGGTCTAGTTTGTTGTATGGGCAAAAAACATCCTAAACTATAAAATTTTAATTTTAATGAATGCTTGTATAACTATGTAATGTTATTTAAGATGAAAATCCAATTGTAACTTGCAAATCTGAACATAACGTAACCGCTAAACAGTTGTACGACTTTCCTCACCAGGTAAGAGCTATTATTTGTGGATAATTCGGATTAATAAGGCTAAACGAGTTTTTGACTGCGGTTCCCCTTCCTAAAGATTTCCGAAGGTAGTTTTCGGGGTTGAAGGAAAGGTACATAGACTTTTGAACGAAAACCAATTATTAATAAACAATTTAAAAGATACCTTAGTATAAAATGATAGTTTATCGATTTAGAATGCATTGAATACAATTCTTGCAAAACTACGTACCTTGGCGGATCAGAACGTGGAAAATAAGAATATTATAAGTGTGTTGTCTCTTGATGGAGGAGGTATCAAGGGATTGGTTATTGTACAGGTTAGTTAAGTTATTAAGGTATTGTGTAACATATTCCATATGAGTGGTATTTCAGCGAGCCTGGAATTCAAGTATTGGCTGATCCAGAAATTTGTGGTCTGGGGACATTCCTTAAGTTTTAGTAGAGAAGCTCATTTTCTATAACCATCTACTACTAGGGCTTGAAACTCAAGGGGGCCGGTCCGGGTCAGTCTTTTCCAAGCCCTAACTACAAACAGCTTATTTAGGCACTAGTCGCACTGCAAAAGTATCTTGACGAACCGTTGCTGAACTACTTTGATTGGATTGCAGGTACAAGTACTGGATCCTTTGTATCGGCAGCTCTTTTTAAAAGTAGGTTGTTTATATAAGAATACTTACATATTTTATGAGTTCTCTACGAAATTAGTGGGCTCAAATAATGTTATGTATATTCGATTGCTCCAAACTAAATTATTGAAAAGGTCAATTTTCCATTTATAATTTGAATTTGAGAAATTTCTTCAAAAAATAAAGAAAATAAATGTTGCAGATATTCCTATTCATGATATGCTAAAGTTGTACACTCGGTTCAAGAATCGTATTTTTGGTCCTCAATGGTCCCGTCCTTATAACACTGACGGTCTGCTGGGTTTTCTTATAGGTTGCTATGGAGAGGACACCACCTTGCCCGATATTAAATACCCAAAGTAGGTTCTCTAAATTGTCTGTATTAATGCATTGGTGGTCCAGGTTTTCGACATCGCTGAAAACAATTTCAACAATTTCTACAAATGACATAATTAGTTTCTATCAATGACTATCATGCGCTTTTTAGCAACCAATCACTGTTATATAAATATTATATGATAGTTTGTATATCTAAAAACCTTTTGAAGCTATCTACAGATCGAATCCCTTTGTTTTCAGGTTTTTCTTCACAACTGTGCGCGCTGATACTTTCCCAGTGAAGTTGGAACTAATGCGAAACTATCAACTACCATTGACTGTAGCCGAAAATGAAGCTCTAGGATTCACTGACCCAAAAGGTTTGAAACAATTCAAAAAAAGAAGATCTTTTTTAGAAAAAAAGTAAAGTTCGATTAATGAGTGTACAAACAGTTGTTACCAGCCATATTCTACCACTTCAGTTTTCTGTGATTCCCGGGTATTCAACAAGTAATCTATTAGGCAGTGACCCCTTCAAAAGTCGAATTACTCAATAACCCAGCAGATGATTCAATCCACTTCCTTCTAGAACTTCTCATTTGGAAAGCCGCTCGTCGCAGTAGCGCCGCGCCCACCCTCTTCCCGGCCGCCGAAGGAAAATTTATAGACGGAGGAATTGTGTCGAATAATCCAACATTGGATCTACTCAGTGAAATTCATTCATGGAACAGCGCTTGCGAGTATTTGGTGAGTATATAGAAAGGAGTAGAAACCAGATGGCAGTAAATGCGCCAGACCGGGCCGAGCCCTTATCAGAAATCTTCTCAAATAGAATGAACTTATAGTTAGGGGGCTGGAGGAATTCTCGCAATGCCACTAGTCTATTCGAGGGCGATAGCTTTGAAACATTAATATATCTATATAGTGTTAAGGAAATGTTATATAGCACTGTTAGGTGTAGTTGGCGGACTAATCGCTTGCAGCTAAAGGTCTAATAAATTGAAATGTGGAGAAATAGATCTCTCAGATCTCAACAGCTAGAAAGAAGTACGCAGAAAGAACATTAACTCAGTAGTACCAATGAAATATAAAATAATTATAAAAAGCAATTGGGACGGACGTGAATCATTTATTATTTCGTTTATTAGGACGGACATTTATTAGAATTGCGAAAATGAGAGAGTTTAATTCACATTCACAATATATACGCAATCAGTTAATTGACTGGAGTGAAGTAATAGAATAAGTTTACTGATATAATAGATATACTGTAACTGCAGCAATTCAAATATTATTCATTTAACTATGATTGAACATTATGTACAACAATACACCAAATAAGTATACATAATGGTTGAGTAAATTCTGCAGTAGGCCTAGCTCCCCCGAGGTCTTCCAATCCTACTCCGAACACCGCTCCGATATCCACCTTCAGATCGGCCAGGCAGTAGCTTCGATATGTTTAGGCCCATCCTCAATCAGTTCAAATTGGCTGTGTTGTTTCGATCGGTACTGGAAAGCCTCCACAAACTGCTGTCGAACCTTCTTTGTATGAGGTTTGTTACTCAGAATAGAAGATAAATAAGAAACCGAACAAAGTATAAAACTGAAGAGTTTTAATTTATAATTATTTAGTTTACTTCCTTGTCCTTAAAAAATATACAATCGTTTAGATGAACGACATATTTGGGGTACTGCGTGGTATAAAGAATTTGACAAAAGTTATAATTGATCAGGCAAGTTTACAGAGAAAAATGAAAGTTTAGAGAACACTGGATAGGTTTCTATAGTTTGTCGGATAAACGCGCTGAACTCGCAAACTACTAGCAATTTGTGCCACACTTATATTTAGGTTACCTCGAGCGAAGATGCCACAGTCACCCGTTTAAGAGCATTCTGTCATTCAAATGGTGCACCAATTTATAGACTTAATCCACAACTTCATAAGGTAGGCGATAGTAGAGTTGGTCGTTTTGTACCGTTTTACCATAACCCGGGTTCAAGTTGAAGAGGGTTGGGGCAAAAACCGATTTTCGGGGTTCGGGTTGAGCCCAAACCCGAATTTCAACCTGGGGCTCATTTTTTCGGGTCGAGCTGCCCAATTCTGAGCGACAGTATAGTTAAAATGTTAGAAAAATATGATTTTATAATTATGCCTAATAACTTTATGGACAAACTGAATTCCCTTTAGGACATTCCTATCGATTCTACTGATGATATTGATTTAGTAAGAATGATGTGGGATACAGTTAAATATGCACATGAACATAGGTGAGCTAGAAACTGATTTGGTGTGGAGGAAAGACACGTTTATCTATGTAGAGCTAGGTTTGCATGTAGTATCCTAGAAAAAGGAGGTGGTATACAAAATGAATGTACTTTTGAATAAAAGGCCCTTATAGATATACTAAATACAGTAAATGTGATAGTGAAGTATCATTTAAACAAGGTCAACTTTTCAAAAAAACTTTTTTTTTTTGAAGAAAATCTCCGGATCATCGAGTATTCATGTTTACATAACAACGCTGCTACCACCGGGTACTCCGTTGGATAACTAGCTCTTCATAGAAACTTTGCAGTGTATCATAATTTTTTAACCTGATTAACCAAATTTAACAATCTCATTTTACTATCTATCAAGCTAGTAAAATGAGATTATTGTTAAATTAAGGAAGTAACATTAGTTAATATTTGTTTGGCTTGTCTTGTCTGGTCCCACAATTAGCACAATTGTTACAGAAAAAACCAAACCCACCTAACATCTCTGCCCGCCTGGTACAAACAGCTCTCGTAAAACGCAAGATTTATTATATTTCTAATTACAAAAGTAATTATATAGTTTATATAGTAAAATTGTCGCTGACTACGTTGAATAATCTAGACTTTGATTCTTTCGAACGGACTTGTTCCCGAGAATCCCGTAGATTTTCTTCGCACAAGAGACAGGACAAAGTTACTAACCTACTTTAGTAAAATTAGATGAATGTTAGATTAAGTTAGTAACGTTTCTAACAAATCCGTTAGAATAAATTCAGTTGATTAATTTCAGAAAAGAATTTATGGAGTTGGCCTCTCTACTTAAATCAATTGGAACAACAAAGACTCGCCGTGTTACCCTAGCCAGATGCATCCCTAATGCTCCATAGTTATCCATAGAAGCTCCGCAACTCATTTCTGTAGTTTCTATTGTCTTAGTATTTACCTTCTTCTTTAAAGTGTTTGTGAATTCATTATGGTAATTATTAGATTAGAATTTTCTTGAAATATTGATCAACAATTGTGATTTACCGTCTTTCAATGGCAATAAAGTGAACTATACAATGTGTTTTTGTTTTGGGAAATTGGTGTTCAAGAAGTGGACTTTTCAAATGCTTAGGTACTGCCCCGCATCGCTTTTTTGTTTTTGCAATGTGTTTGGTTTGTGTTTGTGTGTACAATACAATCGAACTATACAATGTGTTTTTGTTTCAAATGCTTGGGACAGAGATTAATAATCATTATAACTAGTTAGTGGTTGGGTTCGAATCCACCCCGCACCCGGCCTGGCCTCAAAATATCAGGCCGGGACGAGTAGCAATCTCTGATTAGTAGTAGTAGTAGTGGGATAATATTTCTTTATCCTATTAAAATGGTGTTCAGTTGCAAAATTAACTGCTTGGCGACCATATCGATAATTCTTTCAAGATTATGCAAACTTTTGGATGTAATTGAATATGATTTGAGCCGGTAAGAATCCACAGACATAGTAAGATAACAATCACCTTGGTTTTATTAGTGTTTGTTACCAAATAAGTTTATTTCGCGTCCCATAGCTATCTTAAAAAGTACAATTATGCTTGAAACACAACAGATTTATAAAAACAACATAAAAGTGAATAAGAATAACAAAATAGAAACAATTTGATGGACCTTCACATCTATTCTACTTCTTCGTCAGGCTTTCTAAGTAGAGCCTCAAGAACTAGTTTATTTTGATCCCAAGGAAGTTCAAGAATATATTTGCGGCCAGTCTTCAAGTAATCATCATCATAGTCAACTGTCTGGAGAAAATCGATAACGGTTTGCTAAAAACGATAAATGCTGATAAAGTGGCTGAATTACTTATATATGATTTAGTGCTGCTAGAAACTGTGCGAGGTTGCATATATGATTTAGAAGCTTTTAGCATTGACTAAATCGATTTCACGACTAATAGTAAGTCACAACACGTTGAACTAGTCAATTTCGGCCGGTTAAGAAGAAAGCCCATTACTCTTACAACGAAAACCCTGATGAACAATTTTATGTGGTCACCACAACGACAACCTGCACATCTTACTGCTTTTGTACTCTTTTTGTATGAAATCTCGCGCATTTTTTTAGGAATGGTTACTGTATTGTTTGGTACAGTTTCTGCAACATAAAGCACACTCGCTGGTTTTGGCACCGCCTAAACGGTGGGTTCAACATGTTATGAATATGTAGCTGTTTGCAAAACTACATTTTCCTAAATTTCTAGTAACTAACTTTGAACTTAGACTTGAAGAGGCAGCCTGTCCAATCGGCGAAAGCAAACTTTATATTCTTGAAACTGCGAGTGTCCTCAAATTCATTGAGTAGATATTCATCGAATGCTTTCTGAAAACGAATTGTATAGAGTATAGCTGGCCAGCTCGCCCCAGTTCGAAATTTGAACCAGAGCTCGGCCCGAAACTCGAAAGATTAGAGTACAGATAATCAAACGACTTTGCGTATTCTCCAGCACGGAATACTGTTTAACCAGGAAATTAGTTAATTTATTTGTTAAACCCTAATTTTGAATGAGCTATTGATTTGTTTTCGAGAAGAGTACCCACCTTAAGATTGTCCATGTCATATTTTGTCGAATAATCGAAGCACTTCTGAAGAAATTCGCTGTCCTTCTCTCCATCACTATTCAATTGTTCGATTAAGGGGCTCTCAATCGCTTCCTAGAATTCAAATATCCAATATTATGTGGAAGTATAGTCAGCGCCAAGAGTAATGATGGAGTATAAATAATTCAACGCTTGTCTGAGCCCCTTTTGCGAGCACCGCGCCAGCATCTGGCGGGTACTCTCCGTGGAATATTGTACCATGCAAGTACGGGCGTGCAATTTGCTAGCAGGTGCTGTGTTTAAAATCTTATAATATACGCAAGTGAAACACACCATTATTACTCTCGGCGCTGACTATATCTTCAGCAGCAGAAGCTTTAATCACATACTATAATTTATAATTGTTGTTTTCTTATGAACGTATTTAAAGGATAATGAGGCTTTCAAACTGAATCATATCCTTCGTACAAATATATAATATTTATTAGTAATAAAACCGACTTTTTATTATCTTATTAATCGTAGATAATCAATTATAAACAATCCGGGAATGAAGGAGGAAATACGTGGATGAATTCGACTTGGGGCGCGGAGAGTGTGATTATTATTCAATTATTTTCAGTGTTTACATAAAGAACTAACCTTTAACTTCAACTTCAGCAAACGGCAGATCATATTGTGATCCTCGAATTTCTGCGGATTCTCACCGGCTGTGAACTCCTCGATCAAATCATTTTCAATTACATCCTAAAATTTTCATAATCTTTAAAGATGTGGTCGTCGGGCAGATCATTTTGCTACTGGACATCATTTTCTTAGGCAACATCTAATAAAGACATAGGTTTCCAGCGCGGTATCACGAGCGGGGCACAGTGTTATAAAAATGAATGTAAAATCGGTCGACGTGGTGCGTTTTCTCCAAAAGTACATTCATTTTTTATAACACTGCACCCCACTCGTGATACCGCGCTGGAAATCTAGGTCTCACGGCTCGCCGCGCCCCAACGCAACGATGCAGAGCAAAATCGGAGAGCGAAAACTTGGTGCACGATTCCTGGA